>PVKP010008727.1:42500-71298 GCA_004027715.1 Plecturocebus donacophilus
TATTGCTATTTTAAAAAAGCATTTTTAATTTGAGGTTGGCTGAGTCTGTGGTTGGTTGAATCAGTGGATGTGTGGATGTGAAACCTATAGATAGTGGAGGTCGACTATATGTACTCCTCAAGTTTAAAGAAAAAATAGTGACAGCCTTATATGAATGTTTAAATTCTCAATTTAAAAATATTGCTTTCTGCATTTTCTCTTTAAATATGTATCTTTTAAATCCAAAAAAATTTAGATTCCACTGTTTACAATTAGTTTCAGTTAAATGGTGTTATTCTATAAATTGAGGTATATATATATATAAACCCTGGAAGCACCAATGCATTTATAAATCGTTTGGCTTCACTGTGAACAGAAGAGGCTAAGAAGTCATTCATGTATCATCTTTAGCCTCTCTCTTGTCTATGCAGAGGAGAAAGGGGAATATGTTGAAGATTGTTGAAAAGATTGTTTAAGATGGAAGAGAAAATTCTCCAGTCTTTATAGGAGAATCCAAATACTAGATACAACTCTTGTATTGGTCCTTGCCTAAAATTTCCTGTGTAAGCTCTTCTTTATTAACAAAAAATTATAGTTCATTAACTATCACCATATCCAATAAACCTTCTCTTAACTCACATCATATGCATAGGTATAACAAAAAAGTATATTGCACAAAATATATATAATAAAATGTGTATACATCCCATTTATCTCATCTTTCCAATCTATTCACCACACTGCAACCAAAATGACTATATCACTCCTTTCTTAAAATACTTTAGTGATTAGGAATCATTCTTAGAATAAATATGTAGATTATCACACATGCTCTATAAGGGACTAAATGGTATGCCCTCTTACTAGCTCTCCAGCCTCATCTAATTCTCTATTCCTGTCTATTTTCCTTGCTCAAGTTTCACTGACTTCTTTCAATGTCTGGAACACACCAAACTGCCCCGACCTCCAACACACACACACACACACACACACAACCTTTGCCCATAGTGTTTTCTCCTTTGGAAAAACTCCTTGACCACCAACCACACTCTTGCAACCCTGTCTTCAGTTGTAGTTTCTTTGTCACTGTAGTTTCACGTTTTCTGGAAAGCTCCTTCAAACCATACTCCAACTCTTTGCCTAGTTAATTACTATTCATCGTTCTGTTAATTTGTTGACTTTTTAGGTTACTTTCCCTGAACTTGGGCCGCCAAATTTGGTTAAACTCCCACAAAACATTTGTCTTATTTGTAATCCCTATGTAGTTGTAGTTTACAATTTACATATTTGATTACATGATTGAGGTGTCTCTTTGATTTCTTTTTCTTTTCTTTCTTTTTTTCTTTGAGATGGAGTCTTACTCTGTTGCCCAGGCTGGAGTGCAGTGGTGTGGCCTTGGCTCACTGCAATCTCTGCCTCCTAGGTTCAAGTGATTCTTCTGCCTCAGCCTCCCAAGTAGCTGGGATTACAGGTACCTACCATTACCCCCAGCTAATTTTTGTAGTTTTAGTAGAGGCAGGGTCTCACCATGTTGGCCAAGCCAGTCTCAAACTCCTGACCTCAGGTGATCCACCTGCCTCAGCCTCCCAAAGTGCTGGGATTACTGGCATGAGTCACTGTGCCTGATCTGTCTCTACAAATTTTGAACTACAAACTGCCTAAGAGTAGGGACTGTGTCTGCTTTTACTTGCCAGGCTGTCCTTAGTTCTTGGTATAGTACCTGACACATAGTTGCAATTCAGAAAATATGTATTGAATTAAAAATTCATTCAATGTTTAAATTTAAAAAATCTAATTCTTGTGTTATATTTTCTCATTCCTATATATATTAACAAATACATTAGCTAAACCTTTGTTTTTTTTTAAGATATCTTACGATTCTTTTTGGGAACCTTCTTTTGTGTTTTTAGAGGTTATGGACCAAGAAATTCTTCCTTTCACCATGATGAAATTCCCACTGCTGAAGTAAAAACCTATTTTCTTTTAACAAATTTCAAGATCTAGAAAGAGTAGCTGGTCACTAGCCTTGATACAGTATTTGTTTTCTTATAAGTGGAATACACTTTCTAAAAACTTTATTTTTCTTTTTATTTTCATTTTAGGCCATCTTTCAGCTCAGTAAATCTAAGGATATAAGGGATACTGGCAACTCTTTTTTTTTTTTAAGGACACAAGTTAAGAATCCCATGATAGTCCTAAATGTGGTAGCTTCTCTGTTGACGTCAGTCTTACCCTTCAGAAATCATATACTAACAAGAGCTAGCCTGCATCGTCTGAAGCTTCTCTTTCTCCTTTGGGCCACTTGAAAAATAAGGCCACTGCTAATTAAAATATTTTCTCAGATTGTACTGGTGCTTTCTTAGTAGGAATGAGGGGGTTTCATAAGGAGGTTGGAAGTCTCTCCTTCTGCACACACAAAAATTGGCAATCTTTGTCCCCTTTGACAGCTGGTGGCATTTTTCTGAAAAGCTTTCAAATCACAGATCATTTCTTCATAATGAAATCTGTGTGGCTCAGATACAGTGGGTTGAATTCTTATCTTATGCTGCAGTAAAATGCCCTAATTTAGATTCACAAAAGGATTCTGTACCCTTTACTTAGGAGAGCTGTGCAATTTGCCCATAAAAAAACTGCTCGGCACCATTAGTGCATACCATAAGTGTTCAGCGACATCATATTCATTAAACAGGATATCCTTATGCATAACCTTTTCAACCTTGAATGTGTTTTTCCCCTTTGAAGAATGACAAATGACAAAGGGGTGATGGAGTCCCCAAAGCAACACTGTTGCCTTTACCGATGAACTTGGGAATTTCAGCTTGATCCTTTCTCAGGAAAAAAAAAAGAATCACATTCAATATTTTCTCACTGGAGGCAGTTTTAATTCTCTCTGTAGGATTTTCTCTATGGCCAAGAGATTGATTCCTTCAGTCTCTTGTCACTTCAATGACAGATCTTTGTACAATAGAAAATTTTGTGAGGACAAGGATCAGAAACTTCCTCAAGCAACTTTAATTAAGCATCTACTATGTCTTAGATACTGTTAGTTGCTGAACTTCGAGGTGATTATAGAATATTAATATAATCTGTAGTTTCTGATCTTCTGTATTAAATATCATGGATTTCCTAGCTTGATCAGATAGACTGGGGCAAAAAGGAGAGAATGGGGTAGGTCTGCTTTTTTTTAGATCCGGAGAGGAGAGTGAGTGAGAATTTTGCTAGTGACAATACTTTTTCTTGGTAGCAACAGTGAGAAACCCTAGCATTCATTCCACTGCTGTAATTACTCTGTGGTGTTCCTGCACCCACAATGGCCTCCAGTCATTGTCCCAGATCTTTAGCTGTCTTAGGATAATCCTTTTCTAAATTCTGCTCTCCTTTCCCTGATTCGTCCAGGTATTTCTCAAGCTTGTGAGATCTCTTCTTGTTTCCATTTTAGGTACACCTGAGAGTCTGGCAGAAAAAGAACGGCAGCTCTCCACCATGATTACCCAGCTGATCAGTTTACGGGAGCAGCTTCTGGCAGCACATGATGAACAGAAAAAACTGGCAGCCTCACAAATCGAGAAACAACGGCAGCAAATGGACCTTGCTCGCCAACAGCAAGAACAGGTGAGCCCTGCAAAAGGCGCTGACAAACTGGAGATGTGGAATGTGCCAGGCTCAGAGAGTGATCACATTGATTGGCTTATTTGTTGTAAGCTTTCCTAAAAAATAAAAATAAAAAATAAGAAGAAAATAAGGAAAAAAACAACAACAACCAAAGAAGCCTTCTGGAAATCCAGGATTTTCAAGAATACTGAGGGAATATGTGGACAAAGAAAGGCATCATAGCAACTGGGCATAACTAAAGTGATACATTGTTTCAGGTTTGGATTTGATTAATGACTCAGGTATACTTAATCAGGTAGACATCACATATAATCCCTCTGTACCTTCACTGTGAGTAAGTGACTTTTCTCTGGGCCTTATTTTCCTCATCCAGAAAAAGGGGATTCTGTTCCAGAAAAAACTTTAGGAATCTTTAAGCTCATTGGTCCAATGATTTTCTTCAGGTTTAAAGTCCAATGAGGTGACCATACATTTCAGTTTTCCCCATATAGCCCTGGTTAGTGCCTGTTTTCTAGAGTAATAATACCCTGCCTCCTTCTACTTGTGAAAGTTGTCTTGGTTTGTATGATATATCTTATGGTCACTACTTATAGCATAGGTAAGTCATTGAATACAAATTAGTACATGGTTCCTAAAAGTATGTGACTTGATTGACTTAGAAGTGAGAATGAAGGAAAAATAGCAAAGTTTAAATGTTTATCTTTTAAAAATAAATCACTTTCCCAAATGTTTTTTCTTGTCTCCTAAGAGTATATTAATCTAACAATGATCCTGTAGAGTAGTACCTGATGCTTTAGATTAGACAGATCCAAATTAATGTGCAGTTTTTAGGAATCTGACATTATTACTGGAATTATCTTTTCAGTTAAATCTATTTTATAGGAGTATATAGAGCAATATATGCTCTGTTGATTTTAATGAGTTGTGATGTCTGGTATTTTATATGCTTGAATATTTGCCCACATGTAGGAATATGGACTCAGCCCCTAATGGAAAATAACATAAAGGAACACTGTAAAAAATCAGAAGTTAGAGTGTCATTTAGCCATCCAGAGATGACACAGTAATTAACTATTGACACTTGTGAATAAGCTAGCACAAATTAATCTTGACACATTTGCAGACGAGTGATATCTTACAGTGAACACTTTGTAATTATATTTCAAAATGAAAATTAAATGACACTTAAAACTAGGTTGTCATGCTCAATGAAGCGAGCATGTAGCTCAACCGATTGGCAAATAAAATTCAGAATTTGAGCCACATGGTGCTTATGTACCATACTTCACTGTGTCAAACCCATACATCTAGAGTGGATGATAGTAATTGCACTGTGGTGTTTTGGATGCATTTCTATGCAGCACTTTATCATTTAGGAGGGACCATCAATATTAGATGCCTAGTGGTGTTTCACTGGTTTGCTAAGAGGAAATAAATATTCAGAGGATCCAGCATCTATACCTAGAGCTGCAGAGTGAGTTGTACATTTCTGATTTGAATATCCACAAGCAGAGTGGGCCATTCAAACCTGATTAAATACTATTTCCATTTAAGTATAAAGCTCTAGGAAGGAGTAGTCCCGTTTCTCACACTGTAGTCTACATTAGGTGTAGCTTTATCATGGCTTCCAGTATGAATCAGTTGTCATCAGAAATCACAAAGCAAGATTTGGAAGCAGACTTTTATATTGTCATCTTGTGGTGAATGAAATATAATTTGGGCACTCCCTCCCCAGCCCCCTCATAGGCTAGAACATCAAAAAGGCTTGGGAGGTATATAGCTGGGAACTGATCTACACTCATTTTCACTTCCAACATAATGCATTCTAGAATACTTGCTTTTGGAAGTAGGAAGAACTAGGAAAAAAAGATACTTTTGACAAAAAGGCACCACTAAACGAAGTCCATCTAAGTACTCTCTGGTTGCTTTTCTCTCTGGCTTCCTAGAATGGCAGTGAGTCTGTTCTCACTAAGGACCATCTCTCTTGACTTCAAGCTGTAGCAGCTCAACTTTTGAGTCAGTAAGCAGCCTGATGCCTGACTCATACTTCATAGTAAACACTGTTATCCTAAGGAAGCTGTTTGACTGCCCGAGAGCTAGAGTCAGTCATCAGTAGGGCTTGCATTAAATGGTTAACATTTCGTTTTATAGAGCAGATCATTTGTTTAGATGTTGCATTTGATTGTTGGATGAAACAAGGAAATATAAAATTTGTATATGCATCCAACATTGTAATATAAACACATTGTCCTCAAAAGGATAAATGGATAAGTGTTAAATAACAGCTTAATTTGTTTTTAAAAATATTTTGTACATCACATACAACATCAACGAAAATAAAGCTAAAGATTTTTTACTTTTTGCTGTGTTCTTTGACACTCTTTTGACAGTATTTGTAAATGTATCAGTTTTGAAAATCTTTGTATCAGGAAAGGTTTTGCTAACATAGACCATATTAAACAGTAATAGAGAGCTTTTTCCTGTCTTTGCTTACAGATTTTACTTTTTACATCCAAATTAAGCCATTTAGAAAAATGTAGCCAGAGATTGTCTATCTATATTCTACAAGGATTAGATTTCTAAATTCCCATGATTTTTGGCTGACCTGTGCAGATATAGGTGAATACCTCACAAATGTAATTGAAGGGGTAGTTTCCCTACAGATAAAGCAGAGAGATAGCGCTTGTTTAAAAATTCTTCCTTTCATCCATCTTTCTGATTTGACCTCTCTCATTTTATAGGAACTCTTTCACATAGAGGTGCAGTAAAACATTGCTGTAATACCAGGAGAAATACCTGAGGTAATGGCAGAGGTGTAAGCATTTCATTTTAACTTAATGAAACTTTATTTCTGATAGATTGCAAGACAACAGCAGCAACTTCTGCAACAGCAGCACAAAATTAATCTCCTGCAGCAACAGATCCAGGTCAGTGTATTTTATTACTCTCGTCTGATTATACTTAGATACTTTCCTCCTTGAAAATGAAATTTAAAACTCTGCAGATGTACCCCCGTCTTATAAACAGCACCAATAGGACTGTTTTCAAGGATGTTGTACATAATTCTATAAGTGAATGTAAGAAATATGGACTAGGTGTTGGTCTAAGCATTATTCTGTGTTGTGATGTGTAAGCAAAATAACCCTTATCTTTTTTCTTTTTTCCATTTGCATAACACTATCTAGTGGGAATCTAATGGTTTCCCAGGTAGCATACAGATGCTATTTTTATTATCACTGACCACTTTCTGTTTTATATTTTACCATGTAATAGTACTGTAGAGAGAAGCTTACTTTTAATTTACTTGTTAGGACTAATTGGACCAATTATGAGAAAAATTTTGAAAAAAGCTGTTAATAATTTGGAAAAAGACTGTTAAAAATCTGGAAAAAGGCTATTAATAATCCTTAACAAATATTAACTGCATTCCTTCTAGATGCTGAAGGGAATAGGGAGATTAATGAGTGATAGTTTATCTTCAAGGACCTTACAGTATATAAAGTAAGAAAAACTTGTTCCTGAATAATTATGAATTATTATTCATTTTTACATTGCCATAAGAAAAAGGGATTTTCTACATTGTGTAGAAATTCCTTTTTCTAATGGCAATGTAAAAATATATAGATCATAATTACAGTGGTCTGGGAAAGAAAGGTGATTGTCTGATTTCTGTCATTCTTTTAGATACTTGATGGTTAATTCAATGAACAGCTATTTGAGACAGGCAAGGAAAATGGTCTCAATTTCCAAATAGGAATATAGGTGTGTGACTTCTAGAAAGCCCTAGAATAAGGAACTGGCTGTCTAGTGATTAATTCTCAGAAATACTATTCACAGAGTTATCCGTATCCTACCACAGACTCTTGTTTCCCTTGGTTATTAGAGAACCTGCTGGAATCTATGATTCAAACTAGTTGGGCCAGTGTATTCTGAATTATATTATTACTTTTTTTTGAGGTTAATATCATGCCCTCCCATAGTTTTTTAAAATATCAGTAGCATGAAGTCATAGTTTACTGCAATATTCTACCTCATTGACAAATAACAATTATTTTACCTTCGATCCTTGCTTCATTTTTGTTTATTATGCTTAGTGTTCCAGGTAGTTACTGCACTTAAAATACTAACTTGGTATCGGAAGCAGTCCCTTTACCTAATTGGCATTTTTGTCCAGCTATTTTCAGTAGGAAGTCTTAGCCAACTTTTTTGTTGGTTTTTGTCCTATTCAGTATTCCATATTCAAGTATACATGTTGCAAAATAAAAAGTCCAAATATAGATGAGTTGGAATGTCTTTAGCATTTTTGACAGTCAGCCTTTACAATTAAATCTTGGAATAGTTTCTCATCCTGGTATCTCCTTTATGGCTCATGCTGAGATCCTTAATTAAATAACTGTCCAGGTGTTCTCTTGTTCTGCCCTTATTAGAATTTTCAGTGTATCTCCTACTGCTCAGGTCAAGATTTTTAGCCTGTGGCTTTCTACGTTTTTCTGTAGATCCCTCTGTAAGAACTCAGTAGGTGTTAAATAACATGACCATTTAGTTCTCTCTGTTTCTCCTATTTGTAAAACAGAAATGGAGGAAGTTCCCTGAGGTTCCTGTATCAGTTAATTATTGTTTTTACTTCAGCTTTATAACTTACTTGTTTATTCTTTTCTAATATATTTTACTTCTTAGTACAGTGCTGTTTGTACTGACTGGTTGTCTTCACTGATGTTTTCCTGTGGCACTGAGAACTTCAGGTGAATAGCAACCAAATCAGTTTAGAATATTTTCATGAAATATTTTTAGTATGTAGTGCTTATATATGATTTTATAGTTAAAAATTGACTACATATGTTTCAGAAAACTATAGAACATGATCTTAAAATATTCATTGGAATGAACATTTGGAAACATCAATTTGAGAAGATAGGAGTAATTTTTTTCAAGTTTTCTAATATAATAGAAGTTTAATTGCTTTTAAAATTTGTGGATATTTCTTATTTACATTTTTAAAATTTAAACTAATCAATCAGCACTTGAACTTAGCATTATAAATTATAAAATAAAAATATTCAATGTCAGAGTTATATTCACTTTAGAAATATAAAATTGTTTGTAATAAGAATTAAATTTTTTTTTAAATAAGAGAAAGCAATAAGACCTGTATTGATAGTTCATTCTATCCTGAGCTATTGCTTCTTGGCATATCTTGCCAGTATTTACCATATACATATGAGACCATTCAAAGAATTTTTCAAATGCTGAAAATCATGTACTCTTTACACAATATGTATTCATCTCTGACACAAAACAGGTATTTGATATTCAGACTTTCAGTTTTTTTTGGAAGGGGAATGGGTTTTGAAATTTGATCGAATTTAGGAAAGAGATTATCGTTGGGCTAATTGTAAATGCTTGTTGAGCAAAATATGAGACTTAAGGGATGCTTCAAACATTTTTTTCTATCAAGAAAAGAAACACTTTCCCATTTGAACATGAAACAGAACAAAGGATAAAACAAGATTATTAAAGATAAAGATTGAAGTTATTAAAAATAAAACCTAACTTCTCTTTCAAAAGCAAGTGATGAATACAGAGACAATTTGAGCAAGTTTGACACGTTTTTTTCTTTTCATATTTTGAGTCCTAGAACCTATTAGCTAACATGGTCAGCAAGATTAAATCATGGCAATTGGCTATGGGTCATCGGTATGATGTGGTTGCATTCGAAATCATTCCTGTAGTTCAGAATGCTGACTTCTAAATCAGTACTGTTTTTTCCCCTCAATTTGCAAGCTTAATAGAAATAAAGGGAAGAGTGCCTAACCTCTTGTAACAACCCCACACAAACACATCTGGGTCTATTATAATGGAAACAAATGAAAACCTGAATAGTTTCCACAAATTGAAAAACAGGATTTTTCATTAGAAAATAGGAAAAGACATGATTAAGATACTATTATAAAATTTCCCATGTTTGTTTTATTTGCAATTATTCAGAACTTATATGTGCAGTTAAGAACAATTTTATTTATATTTGTTTCTTGAATATATTTTTAACATTATTTTGCCTTTGTAAATTTGAACTAAACTTATAGATTCTTCTAAAGTCATGTAACCCGTGTTAGAAAAGTATGATGAATGATTTTGTGAACTGTTTTTATAGTTTTGATGAGTCCATTTTTACCTTTTAATAAATCAGGATAATAATTTTGAATGACTATTAAAATGTCATCTTAATATTAAGTCTTTTAGGAGAATGTTTGCTTTGTAAATTCAGATCCCTCTGTGCTTTGGGAAGAATGATGATTTCTCTAACTTTTTACATGTTAAGTAATTCTCTAGGTATTTTTGATATTTCCAGAACAAAAACAGTATTTTTTTAAACCAAGTCTATGGAAAACAAACTAATAGGTCATGAAATATGGATCCTTGGAGTTGGGACTGCTGATTCTTAGGCTGAAATTCCAAAGAAAGATAACTGCTTCAGTAATTTCATCCTCCCTCTCCCACTCATTGAACTGTAGTATCTTAGCTAATATTTTGAAGCATTTTACTTCTGAGTTATACTAACTGGTAAACAAAATTCACTTTTAATTAGTTTGACAGTTGTTTAATTGATGATTAAATATAAGACAATTCTAGGCAAAACAAAAAAATATTTTATAAATCCTCATTTCTTGATTTTTTTTCACATATTTATTCATCTAACCTCATTTGACCATACCATGGTTTTGAATCTGGAGAACATATATTTTATGGATCCAATACACCACATTCTTTGGTTTCTATAGTGAGTCAATAGGAACACATTTAATGATGGAATTTTACAGCTAGAACTGAGTCTTTGCAAAAGAATTCAGCTCATTAAAATATCTCTGTGAGAAACTTCCTTTTACAGGGATGAATAGTATTATCCAATTATTCATGTCTCTTCAGACTCCAATTTTAGAGTTATTCAAGTGGCTTGTATTGTGAGCTGTGTAAGCAGTGTCCTCTCCTCAGAACTGAACAACAATCTCTTAAGAATGGACTGGCTGGGTGGGGTTTTATTTGGGCATTTGGCTTTCTGGGCAAAGGCCAATGATTTAGTCAATTCTTACACATATGTCTTTTTTGGGTATGATTGTGAGACTTGAAATTTTTAGTGCTTTATTTTCTTTATGATTAATATGCAATATTCATTGCTCTCCCCTTATCATTTAACATGCACATTAGATGGCAAACTGTAGAAGGCCTGAACTAAATGCCATTGCTTCAACTTTGCAAATATTCTTTGTCTTATCTGAAAACTTTTTATTTTAAATGCTGAAATACATATTGCTCATCTTTTTTTTACTCAAACCAAGTGTTCATTGCTTCACTGAAGCTTCACTCTGTTCTTGAGCATATATGATTATCTTTCATATGCAGTATTTTTTATTTTGATTATAACATATTCCTCTGTGCTATTGATATATTTTGTGTGTCTGTGTGTTTGCCATGTGGTAGAGCATCGTTAAATGTGCGTTATCCTTTCTTCCTTTTTGGTAATCAGAAAGATGCTAATATTTACAATTAAACAAATAGAATAACTTGAGATGTCCTCTCACTTTTTAAGGAGATAAACCTTACTTTTTGTTTCCTTCAATATGATTAACTACAGGCATTTCAGGTATTTGCTGAGCAGAATAAAGGACTACCTTTTTATGTGAAGTAGTGGTCTAAAGATCAGAAATAATTACTTTGTACATTAGCCTTCATGGCCTGCTTGACCTGGTTAATTAATTTTTTGCTAGCATAATAATAATAGATATATATTTGAAGATATGCTTCATCGTTAAGTATCTAATTGACCTCTAATTTTAAGAGCTGCACCTTCCATTTATTGTCTTTTGGAGATGGCTGGAGAAGCCAATAAAAAAACTGAGAATGGTCAGAAGCTGACTTCAGTCTCACATAGTCCCTCTGTCGTTGTATTTCTTTGTTATTTGTATTTAGCATTGATAAACAAAAAGCAATTACAGTCCTCCTGTTTTGGCTCTAGCAAATAGTCCTTTTTTGTATGTTATTGATCAGGTAATGGATCTCCTTCCAACATTCTCTGAAAAGGACTAAATAAACCCATTGAAAGTAATTTGATACTTCTATCGGCACTGCACATGCATCTGATACTCCCTTGCAATGAAATGAGGGGTATAAACAAAGCTTAGAAATCTAGGATTAGCCTCTAGCTTCAGCAAGCCCTTAAAATATTTTGTAATTCTATCTTCAATCATGAATTAGCCAGGAAAAGCAGACCCTCTTTCCTCTCCCTATGTCTCTGCTGTATGCTGTTTTTAATTGCCTACAGGCAGGCTGTTGTGATCTTTGGATGTTTAAAAACCAAGATAAAAATGCAAATCTAATTATTTCTTTTATGTAATCTAATTAACTTTAAAAGTAACGATAGATGCTCTATAGTCTGCTTCAAACATTTTAATAATAAGGATTCTGGATTATAAAGAATAGGTAAAACTGCTATAATTATGACTAGCAAGGACTGTAACAACAAAATTTACAAATTCTTGTTGTGAACTAAAACTACATTTTAGTTTTTCCATGTTAGTCATGCTAGATTGTTTGTCAGAGTTGGAATATACCTAAAAGTAAGAAAACTGACCAGATCCCAACAGATACTCTTATGGAATCAGCTAGTTACCTGCTTTTCCAAATGGGGCCTTATGGCAAAGATCTCATTCAGCAGACCAAAACCTGAAGGTGAATTTCAAAGCTTTTTCTGCACTATCCTTCAGTTACTTCAGTCTCTACATGACCCTCCCTTCTCTATCTGTGTTTATCTCTTAGACTGCACTATACTCCTCAGCTCTCTCACAAACCAGTGGTACTAAAAATTCAGGGAAACCAAAGTCTCTGCTTCTTTCTGGAATTAAAGTGGGAGAGTGCCTTACCTCTTCAGTGTCAGAGTGAGGTGCAGCAGAGAGGGGCAGATGTTCCAGGTCAGGCCAGCATGTGACATTACGTAATACTGAATCAATCCCCCAGGGAAAATATCTCTCTTCTTTTTTTTTTAACTTGATCTTCTCATTACATTGAGGGCTCAGTTTACTGTTAGTCTTTAATACTCTTCTAGTGTGTGCTATTATCTGAGAGAGAGAGATAGTGAGATCATCATATTCTCAGAGCCTTTGGATGCGATATGGCATTCAGCTAGAATTTAAATAAATTTAATATTTTTCTTTACATGGTTATCTGATTATCTTCTATTTATGACAAGTGATTTTAATTTTCTATTTGGAATATAATATGAAGTTTCCTTTTGAAGTAAGTGTATTTATGCCAGAAGAAAAAGTCAAATTAAAACCTTAAGCAAATAGTAGTTAGGTAGTTAGGTAATTGGATATGGCAAAATTATGAAGATAGTTCTCTAAAGATCGAATTTGGGAAACCCTTGAAAAAGTACTACATTAATAGTTGTATTAAATATTGCCCCTCTACCCTGCCACCACTTTCACAGAATGTTAAATTCGTAAACGTCATCTAGACATACTCATGATTCTCATTAACTGGATAGAGGGAGGATAGGTAGGTATACGTGTTGAAGACAATAGGCAATATAGTGAGTTTATCATAAGCTATACTTAGAAATAACCTTCAGATTATGTTTTTCTACCTTTTGAGGAATTAAAATGCCCTGTCTGTGAAGTAATGGTTATAATAGGCGGTATGTGCTTTCTTTGTTTGTTTTACAATAGTTTTATTTGGTAAAATAAAAAGTTCCCAACTACATGTAAGTCTCCACTTCTGCGTGTCTTTGAAATTTTGCTGATCTATAATATATAAAAACTTTGGGCTTGCTTAATCTAATCCCAGTTCTTTATATAAGAAAATTGAAGTATAGACCAGAGGCTTGTCCAGCCTTAAAAAGCAAATATTGTCAGAGCCACAAGGGGAACCCAAGTTTCTCGATGCCTGTTGGAGTACTGTTTCTAGTATTTCAGATCTTTTCTCCATTTGCCCTTTTTGTGACCTGAATAAATCTTACTGCATTTCAGTTTCCTGGTTTATAAAATGTAGCTAATAATACCTAACATCTAAAATCTCATTACATTCTCTTTATCCTTAAATAGAAAAAATAGAAATTTTGCCACTAGACTCTTTCTGTCCTAGAACTAGTACAACTGTAGGTCTATACGTACAAGGCAAGAGATAAAAATAATATAATTGAAATCTTTTTGTAGTGTAATGGCAAGTGTGTTTATGGCTGGGTGACTCTTTTGGTATTTACATATGAACCTCTTAGTTAATTATACTACTTTCTGAGGGCTTTAAAGTGATGTCACTATACCGAGGGTCAGTCATCTTTAATAAGTTTTCTTATGACTACATTTAGGTTGAATCATTCTCTCTCTCTCTCTCTCTGTCTCTCTCTCTCTCATCCATCCATCCATCCATCCTGAGGATTGGAACATTGCTTAAATAATTCATGATGGGTTAAAATATACTTTTCATTTTGGTTACAGCTGTTTTACTTACTAGCTAGGAAGCTTTTAATGGACCATGGTTTAAACAATTTAAATAAATTTAGTTAATTTTTCTAATAACTTGATTTTTATTTGTATATGGGTATACTGGCAAGCTAAAAATGTGTTGACATCAGCAGGTCTGTGTTTTTAGGAAAAGGTGTATGAAAAAGAAATGAAGCATGGTCTTACAAAATAAGGCCAAAAAGTTAGAAAATAAATTCTGAGATGCCATTTGGCTTTTAACTTTCCTAGCAGAATAAATTTTAACACAAACATCAACGCATTTTTCTTTTATTATACTTTAAGTTCTGGGATACATGTGCAGAACTTGCAGATTTGTTACATAGGTATACACATGCCATGGTGGTTTGCTGCACCCATCAACCTGCCATCTACATTAGGTATTTTTTTACTAATTCTGTCCCTCCCCTAGCCCTCCACTCTCCAACAGGCCCCAGTGTATGATGTTCCCCTCCCTGTGTCCATGTGTTCTCATTGTTCAATTCCTACTTATGAGTGAGAATATGTGGTGTTTGGTTTTCTGTTCTTGTGTTAGTTTGCTGAGAATGATGGTTTCCAGATTCATCCATGTCCCTGCAAAAGACATGAACTCTTCCTTTTTTATGGCTGCATAGTATTCCATGGTGTATATGTGCCACATTTTCTTTATCGAGTCTGTCATTGAAGGACATTTGGGTTGGTTCCAAGTCTTTGCTATTGTGAACAGTGATGCAATAAACATACGTGTAGAATGATTTATAACCCTTTGGGTATATACCCAGTAATGATTGCTGAGTCAAATGGTATTTATGGTTCTAGATCCTTGAGGAATTGCCACACTGTCTTCCACAATGGTTGAACTAATTTACACTCTCACCAATAGTGTAAAAGCATTCCTATTTCTCCACGTTCTCTCCAGCATCTGTCGTTTCCTGACTTTTTAGTGATTGCCATTCTAACTGGTGTGAGATGATATCTCACTGTGGTTTTGATTTGCATTTCTCTAATGACCAATGATGATGAGCTTTTTTTCATATGTTTGTTGGCCGTGGAAATGTCTTCATTTGAGAAGTGTCTGTTCATATCCTTTGCTCACTTTTTGATGGGGTTGTTTTTTTTCTTGTAAGTTTGTTTAAGTTCCTTGTAGGTTCTGGATATTAGCACTTTGTCAGATGGATAGATTACAAAAATTCTTTCCCATTCTGTAGGCTGCCTGTTCCCTCTGATGATAGTTTCTTTTGCTGTGCAGAAGCTCTTTAGTTTAATTAGATCACACTTGTCTATTTTGTCTTTTGCTGTCATTGCTTTTGGTGTTTTAGTCATGAAGTCCTTGCCCATGCCTATGTCCTAAATGGTATTGCCTAGGTTTTCTTCTAGGGTTTTTATGCATCAACCCATTTTTTAAAAGTGTTTTTAAAACTTTATGACATAGAAAAAAATCTTACATCCTGACATATATGAAAAATGTATGACTCTGAATGTACTTTTCAGCTAAATTTTTACATATAAACAATAGATGTGGAGAATAAGATGTGTTATTTCAGAGCATATGTAATTTTAAAATTTTATGGAACAGCACAGGTATTGGAGACAAGTATATTAGGGTTTAAATAACAATTCCACTACCTGTTAGTGCTCTGGTCTATTTTGTTACTTACTAGCTGTGAGACAAGTTACTTAATGTCTCTCAGCCTGTTATTTCCTAATTCCTAAAGATAATTACAGTATTTTACAGTGGTTTTGAAATAATTATATAAAACCCCTAGTAATTGCTTAACGCATAATATATACCACTATCAGTGTTGTTTTTGTTCTTGTATGACTAGGTATAGGAATAATTTTAGAGTTTCTACTAGAGAAACTTCATGTACATATTCATATGTGCATGTAAACACACGTTTATATCTATACACACATGCATATTTAAAACCCACAAATTAGTGATGTGAATATAGAATAATCAATGTGTAGGCACTATAATCAATTGTTATTACTATGATAGTATAGAGGAAAAGAAAGAGCAACAATTTTCTCTGGCTGCCAAATGAGAGCTTTTCAATTGTCAGTGAGTGGAGGGTAAGGTTTGTCAGGCATTCAGAAATGGCTGACCAAGTATTACAGCAGCTTGGAGACTGTACAAAAGAGAGCATAGCATTTTATTTTCAAAAAACAGGGTCACATTCTCACCCCTCAGACTAAAATGGGCTTTGCTATTAGATCCATAGTGCTTGTGAAGTTAGAAGGATGGTAAATGAACCTTTCCAATGTATTTTATAGCTTTTTAAACACAGTTGAAGTTATGTGATGTAGCTGCACAAAATGCAAAAGTCCTTCTTGTTGAAAATAAAGTTGTTCCTATAAATCTTATGTATGCCATCTCCTGTAAGTCAAGCATTTGCCTTGCTTTTGTGAATTATGTCTATACTTAGAATTTAAGAAGTTAAACAGTATGCATACCAGACTTGAGAGATGGGAAATAAAAATTGATATACTATGTGACACTTGATATAGCACAGAAAAATATCTTTTAAATGCTGAAGGGATGCACTGACATAACCATTTTTAATTCATATAAAGTAACTTCCCACTTAAAGTTATTAATGTTAGAGTCAGGTATTTTTACTTGTTCAAAATAAAAGCAAATAAATGATGCAAAAAGTATAATAGCTTCCGTAAGAGACTGAATTAATTTTATCTACCACTCAATCCTTTAAGAAAATATTAAAATTGTAATATCAAACAATGAAAGTTAAGGAATTCACAGTTAGAATTTAGGGTAGAATCCATCCTCAGTCAGGTTGTAGTCTGGACTCTTTTGACACGTATATTTCAGTGGAAGATTTTCTCTTAAACTGCCTGCAGTTGAGTTTTCTGGAGTGGCTGGGTTTAGTGTAAATGGAAAGGGCCCTCAGCTTTGCTGGCTTCGCTGCTGCTCGAACATATTGACAAGGTGGATGAACTCTTAACAGGGCAGGCTTATTTTGAAATGTAATAATATCATTAATTGGCTCCTCCTTATATAGTCTTTAGTTGCATTATACATAGAAAAAAATATTGAGAACTTATTTCAATTTTAATTGATAGCCTAATAACTTGGACTCTTTTCAAAAGTTGTGATGAAGTCAGGAACCAGTTACCAAAATGGAAAAAATTCCTTATGTATTGTTGTAAAATAAAAGATGTAAGTCTCAAGTTGCTGTTTCTCAAGATGATGTGGCAGAAATCATTTGTTAATGTGGAGAAAATTAGTTAAATACAGGGCACTTTAGAATAAGTATAACTGAATGAAGTTTTAGGTGGCAATGAGGAACCTGAAATTTCAAGGAGAGGAAGGCTCTCCAGCTGTTGGTTCAGGTATTTGTCTTAAAGGACTTTTCTTTTTCATCCTGTGGCTGTCAGTCCCTCACTATACTTCATTGAGAACCATGAGTGCTATGATAGCTCCAAGATAATCAATTTAATAGCTGGAGGCTGGGTTTTGAAAGAATCAGCCTGGGTATAGTGATAGAAGAATGAGCTTGGTAGCAGATGAGAGGAGGAAACTACACATAATAGAAAGCTATTACCTTGTTTAGTGATGAGTAATGACTGAGAAAAGGAAAAACTGGTTCCAAGCTTTTGTCTCTGCCTTGCTCTTTGTGCAGACTCAGGTTTCTAGATCTTAATGTTTGATGGCAAGATGGAGCAGAGACACCTCTAAGTGATCTGGTAGTTTTGTCTATGCAAAAGTCCATTGGGGAAGGCAAAAGTTAACTTAAAACATTTATCATTAGGTTTTAGCCAGAGAGTAGTCTTAGAAGATCAAGTAGACCAGATCAGATCCACAGTGATAGAGCCAAAATGTGGTTTACCATTGGAAGAATTCCAGCTCATTGCTGGAATATCTATAATGCAAGAATGGAAACCAGAATTTAGAAAAATGAAGTTGGGCTCTTTACTCTTACTTTGGATTTTTAGTTTTTCTTAAAAACTACTATAAAAGTTCTTTTTTTCTTTTTAAAGAAACTACTAGAAAAGAAAAACTACTAGAAAAGTTTTTTTAGAAACTACTGGAAAAGAAAAATTATTAAAAAAGTAGTTTTTAAAACTAAAAAACTAAAGCAAGAAAAGTAGTAAAAATAATTTTACTACTCAAAGACATTTTCTCTTTAGTTTTTTGAAAATTTCTAACACACATTGCTTTTGTATATGAAAAAAGTTGAAATTTTTATATTATTTATTTTATTTAATTATTGTTTTAGAGAGAGGGTCTCTCTCCATAGTCCAGGCTGGAGTGCCGTGATCATAACTCACTGCAGCCTCAAACTCCTGGGCTCAAGAGATCTCCCTTCCTCAGCCTCCCAAGTAGCTAGGACTAAAGGTGCATGCCACCACACCCAGTTAATTTTTAATCTTTCTTTCTTTCTTTTTCTTTCTTTCTCTTTCTTTCTTTCTTTCTTCCTTCCTTCCTTCCTTCCTTCCTTCCTTCCTTCCTTCCTTCCTTTCTTTCTTTCTTTCTTTTTTTAAAAAACGGAGTATCACTCTGTTGCCTAGGCTGGTCTCAAACTGCTGGGATCAAGTGATTCTCCTATCAGCCTCCCAACATGCGGAGATCATGGGTATGAGCCATTGTGCTCAGCTAAAATTTTAAATGTACATTGAAAGAACCCTGATTTTCAATATTAAGAAAATTACTAAATTTCTTGTGCCATGTTCATGTGATGTGCTGTCATGCACTGATAAAGAATAATGTTTATAAATAATTTTTAATGGTTTGGGATAATGTTTACAATATAATATTAGTTTGAAACAAATAAAAACCCCAGAACACAGTAATGGAAATACACAGTGATCTCAGCTACATAAAAATAGGCATTGAAAAAACGACTGAGAGTGTATTGTTTTTATAATTAACTTTATTATTATTGTTCCTATCATTATTTTACTTTTAAAGAGAACTGAGTGTCTATATTTTAACTGGGATCAACCCTAGAATAGACTATAATAATTAAATCTTAGGTCTTGACTGCCATATTTGATTTCTGGTTGTTTAAATAGAGCTTCCAGATAATAATAATAATAATAAAACGTGTCTCCAAATAGCTGAAAAAAAAACATGCAGGCATAGATCTTGTCAATGCCTTCAGTCTATTTTACTGGTATCTATACATGTTTCTAAATCTTATCCTCCCAACCACTTTTCCTGGAACACAATAAATTCCATAAACTAATACATCCTCTTTGGCTCTGCGAGGCCACAATTTCAAGCCCAGAAAAAAGAAGGCATGTAGATTATTACTGATCTACTCTCAGTAGCACTTGTTCTTCTCCCTCTTATGTAAAGTTTGTCTCCCCAAGTTGGAGACAAAATAGTATTAGAACAGTGACAGAAAGATTAGATTAGTTGGCAGAAAGTAGGCTAGACTTGAACTTGGGATGTCTATGCCTGCCTAGTCTTTGTTCTGCTAGCAACTAGATGTCCTTCAGCAAATGACTTTTCTGCCTTTTCATATTCCATATATTTAGAACAAGAATTATTGGTCAGGATTATCACTGAAGTTTCTTGCAACTCTGACCTCTGATTCAGATGACAGGAATTGACTCTGGTCCTTAGAAAAAGCAGAGCAGTGGGATAGTCTTGCTTATGAAGCTCAAAGGCAAACATCAAGTTTGGCTATAGCATAAGCTGTGTCCACTTAGGAGGATATTTCCATTTCAAATCATTGAAGGGTCTGGAATGATGAGGTCAAATTCAGGTTTCCTTTGTGGGGTATTGTGATGGCTTGTAATGCTTGCCCCATTAAATAATGACTATGGGTGATTTTTAGAAAAATATATTTGGAAGAAGGCCTGTAAATGCCTGCTTTCAGGCTACAGCAAACACATTTCTGCAGCCAATCACAAACTCATGACATTACAGCTATATAATGGAAAGAGTGACACAAACTTAATTTTAGTGTTGCAAGTGAAATATCATAATTTTTGGAAACAAATCCTTATAGCTTTGCTAAGGTATTAATTGCAGGAAATTACTGCATATCCTTTTGAAGTATTATGTCAGTGGCATATATAGCACATAACACCTTTTCCTAGTCTCTCTTGTTTTCACCCCAAGTGTTGCATTTTCATTTGAAGAAAGATGTGTTAAGTAGTTAGAACTTTGTCTAACTGTGGGGGTGGTGCTGAGTGTGGGGGTGGGTTCAGACAGTCTGAAAACACACTGTGAAGGGAGACTTCTCAGTTATGCTTTCTAGAACTGGGTCTCTTGCTTGAAAGATAATGTTGACATAGATATCCTTTTGGCCATTTCATTTCTAACTTGTTAAGTTTTAAATTCTAGTCCCAATAAATTTTCTGACAACAATTTATTTATTGGGCTGCAAGATTTAAAAATGAGAGAATTTCATTTCTGATGTGTAGTAGAGCTTAATATGGTTTTCTGATTTCTTCCCATTTTGTTTGTAGTAAATAGGGTAATTACTCACTAAAATTCTAATATCTTTCAGGGCTTTAGGGATGAATCTAAAACAGAACCATATAATGTTTTATTTAAGCAAATCCATGTTCGTATTAGGCAGTTCACCTTAATGTCATTTTTTATAAATAAACTTTGTTTTATTTTTTCAAGGGTTATTTAATTTATTTTGTTGTACTACCACATCCTGACATCTGCTTTTGCTAAGGCCTGCAGGATGTGATTTGTGATTTAAAATGAAAAAAAGATACTATTTAAAAAATGATAAATCATTTGGGATACAAAAATATGAATGTAAGAACCTGATGCACTCTATTTCATTTTTTTAATTCTCAGACACGTGCACAGTTCTCTGTGTTTGCACAGAGCATTTGTTCCAGTTGTGCATCTGATTAATATCTAACTACATATGAATGAAACCAATTGTGGAGAAACTACTACAATGCTGGCTTCTTGGACTGTTTATGTTCCCCATTGATTGCCGGGCTTTACCATATAACCATTGGGTAGATCTGGTTTTACTTATCAAATCCAGATCTGCTTTTTCTCCCCCTGCCGAGCAGGGTGAAGTTTCTTGTGCTACCAGCTTCTTATTAGTTTGGGGGTTCACAGCATCTTGAGTATTGAAGCTGTTAGCCCTGGAATTCCCATTGTTTCTGTGGGAAGATTATTTTTGCTAGAGTAACTCCTTGGTAAATTTGCTCTACATGCAACACAATCAGGTTAAACAAGCATTTTACTTGTAAATGAAGTATTTATTTTAGTAATTATGGACAATTCATTTCCCCACAGCTCTTCCTTACTCTACTTTGGATAAGAGTAGGTCTAAACTGGAAGGCTTTTAAAGTGTGGTCTTTAATCTTTTCCTATAGCCTCCATGTTTTTCCTTAAGCGAAGAAATAGGTGGGAAATGAAGCAGGGGACAGTATAGGGTTGATTTGTACATAAATGATAATGTGGTCTTTTCTCAAAATAGCACCATATTTTCTTTGGAAATGAGAATGCACAGAAGGTATTTTAGTTGGGTTTATAAGATGACCATTTCACTTGCCTAGTTAAAAGGGCTATTACGCAGTAGTTTTAATCTCCACCTTGAGATAACATGTGCCCTTCTGTTCCAAAGGGGCAAAATGGATTGGATTTGAAGAGGACAGCAAATCTGTTCCATTCTTCTTCTTAACCATTTCAGTTTTGCCAGGGCTAGCTTCCAAAGCTAGGTTTAAAAGCATTTGAGAGATGTACTGTTACTTTACAAGAAGAATATTCTAATTATTAACCATAAAATGTGGGAAAGGTATTTGGCAAGAAATCTAAAAAGGTACTGCTTCTTTTATGCTGACTGTTTGGGGACATTCTCATTACCTTTTTGACTAAAAAAGTCATTGCATTCTGAAAAAGGGAACAATAGAAGATCTTTTTTTTTTTTTTTTAAACTAAGTAGCTGTGAAGTTGTGTAAGAAAGAGAAAACACTTTGAAAACTGGTTAGAGTTCTTATATATTAAGCACAGCAGATGAAATGATTTATTGGGTTTTATACACATTCTGTAAAGGGTAAGCAGTGCTAACAGAATGAGTGGCAGCCTCTGGGAGCTGAACAGGCCCCAGGGACTAGTCTTTGTTCCTCTGGTCTTGACAGGCATGTGTCTCTGTTAAATGAGGGCTTAATTTCTCTCATATGTGAACAATTTCCAAGCCCAACAAAGACAGCCAGGACTGGAGCTATTTAAAAGAACCAACACAGGAGGAAGCATTCTTGAAAAAAGAGGATGCTAAGAGGCTAATTACTCACCATGGCTTAGCAACTATTTTATTTTTTCCCTAAGGAAGGTTTATTAACATGAATCTACAACTTTCTTTTTTTAACATAAACACACATTAAAATTACAAGGGTATATTTTTATTCTTTGTGAAATAGCCATTTGCTGATCTCTGTTCATTGAAAAGAGGTGCCCCCACCAGCAGTGGTGGTGTATATCATAGAATATTAATTCACTAGAGGGGGAGGGGAGAGACTAATATACTCTGGATCTTTTCTGTCTCAAGTGGAAGGAATTTAAACTGTTTACTAAGCAGCATCCTTGGCAACACTGTGAATCCTTTCTTTAGACATTAATTACTTAAAATATGGAGGGAATCTTTATTTCAACATTTTCTGTGAGTGTTTGGCTATGATTCTTACTTTGTTTCAATTTCTGGAAGATAATCCATATTCTTAAAGGGGCATCTGTAAGAGGTTACAGGTATGTCTCTACTTTCATCACTCATATTTTTTATAAAAGCCTTTGTAAACTTGATCATTTTCCCTTTCGACTTGTATTATAGTCCTCATTAGCCATTTATCTTAACTTTTGGCTACTGACATTTACATTTCTGTACTTTTCCTTTCAAGCTTAGTTACTTTTTTAGTAGGTAATGATCTATAAACATTTAAATGTATTTGTACTGCAACTTTCATATTATATTATAAGGATAGAACTACTTAAATGTGAACAATAATTATCTTTTGATCCATCTATTTTGTATGGTTTTAAAGCAGAAAGTACCAGTTATTTGAATTGTTTACAAAAAAGCATTATCTATAAATGAAGGTCTCTTCCAACTCCTGACTTCTGTGTTTTAAGAATAAAATAAAAATGGATCTCTGAAATAAAATAAAAAACATAATTATAGAGTATCCATGATAAATTTGTTAAACACCCCCCAAATATTACAAGTGTACATTTTGAATTTTTAATATAGAAAAATTAGGAAATCCTCAAATGTGGAACTTTGGCACAAAGTCAGACATACAATAGTTTCATTTCGTGGGAACAATATTCTGCTGTACATGATAGCTATGGCATGACAGAAAAGGCAGAGAAATTGTTGATTTTATTTGTAATGATGGACAGCTGACCGGTAACTTGATTACATCTCATTATCAAAGTGGTCTTCGTGAATGAATCAGTTCTTTCATATGCTATTAGCAGCTGTAGCAAAAAACCCCATAATTTTCACCTGCATGCCTATTTCTACTAGAGTATAAATAACTTCTGAAAGTGTCTGAGCCTTGTGTATAGCCATGATGACCTAACTCTGAAGGAAATCGGGTGGTATCTTTACTTAGAATGTGAAATGGTGACTGTGTGACTTGGTGAAGAAAAAAGTGAAAGCCATTTCCTCCCAGGTGCTTTTCCTTAGCATCCTTGCTTTCTACCCAGAAATACTGTGGTTTCCATAATAAAGTATATTTTAGTAGAAAGAACACGTGCCAAACCACTTAAACTAATGACTAAGCCATATTTGTTCCAGATTTGAAATTCATCCAAATATGAGAAACAGTAGGGTCTTCAGAAATGAGAGTCACAAAAAATTCTAGGACCCTTATTTGTGACATGAATTAGTTAGATTAAACTTGCTTTCCCTTTATTATTTAGGATGTTATCCAAAATGAACAATATAATTTCTTTATAAACCTGCCTCTATTTTTATATTTCCTGTTCTTATAAATGATATAATCACTCCAAATCATATTTGATACCTGTTTTTCCTTCAGGCATTATAGAATTGCCAATTCTAGTCTAACTTACCTCAAAATACCTCTTATGTTAGATTCAAGTTATCACCATGACATGCCAAAACTGCTGAAACAGTCTTAAGTTGTCTCCCCAACTTTAGTTTATCGCTTTCCACTTTATATGTCTATTCCAGAGTATTCTTCCTAAAGTACACTTCTCATTGTGTTTCTCTTCTGTTCAGATGTCTCCAATGGTGTCCTATTGACTATGATTTTTATTTGACAAACTTTCATTAAGCACTTATGTTTCTGATACTCCTCTAGTCTTTGAGGATATGGCAATCTACAAAAATCCCTGCTTTGCTAAGTTTACATTCCATTGTGGGGAGGCAGACATTAAATAGGTAAGTAAAATTACTGCACCCTACAAGAACTGCTATGGAGAAAAAGCAGGGAAGAAGGAAAGGGAGTGGGAAAGAGGCACTGCAATTTTAAATAGGGTGTGTGGGTAAGTACTTAAGGGAGAAGGTAGTATTTGAGAAAAGACCCTCAGGACTAGAAGAAGAAAGTCATATGGATATCTGGAGAAAGATTCTTCCAGGGCAGAGGAAGCAGCAGCACATGCTAGCTGATGGGAGCTTGCTAGCTTTAGCTAAGGAGCTTGAGGGGCCAGTATGTCTGGCTGGAGTAGGGGTAATTTTGGTAAGTGAACAAAAGGGAAAAGAGCAGGAACTGAGAACACAGAGAGGGTCTTTTAGATCATTGTCAGGACTTCGGTCTTCAAATGGGATGGGAGACCATTGGAAAGAATGGTGTGACCTGAGGTGGGTTTTGACAGGCTCATTCTGGCTACTGTGTTGCAAATAGACTGAAGGGTGCAAGGGTAGAAGGAGGTAGGCCATGAGAAGGCTTTTCAGGCAAAAAAAATATGTTGGTAACTTGGACCACGTAAGTAATGATAAGTCAATTGTAGATATAGTGTAAGAGTAAAGCCAACAAGAGTGAAAGGGAGAGAGGAAAGTCAAGAATTTTGACCTAAGCAACTAGAAAAATGGAGTTGACATTCAGTGAGATTCTGCCATTCACTGGAAAAGGTGAAAGAAGAACAGATATCAGCAGTGAGCAAGGGTCTGGAAGTTGAAGGGAGAATATCAAAAGTTTGCTGTTGAACTGTGACGTTGAAATAGTTATTGGAAATCCATTTGGAGATGTTAAGCAGTAAGACATACATGTCTGGAATTCAGAAGAGAGATGAGGACTGAAAATGTACATTTGAGAGTGTCAATGTATGCGTAGTTTTCAAAGTTCAGGGTTCTTAGCCTAATGTCCATGGACCTCCATAACATGGTTCCTACTCTAAGTAAAGCTAGTTTCTAGCTTTGCTTTGTGCTAGTTAATAAACTTGTCTATGTATAATTATCAGAACATGACTTGTATTTTCCCATCTCCAAAACAGTTGTCATAATGTTTTTTTCACTTGGAATATCCATAAGTCCTTTACAAATATTACCTCCTTAAATCCTATGTATTTTATTTATTTATTTATTAGTTTTTCTTTGAGACAGAGTCTTGCTTTGTCACCCAGGCTGGAGTGCAGTGGCATGATCTTGGCTCACTGCAACCTCCACCTCCCGGGTTCGATTGATTCTCATGCTTCACTCCCCCAAGTAGCTGGGATTACAGATGCATACCATCATGCCTGGCTAATTTTTGTATTTTTAGTAGAGACGAGGTTTCACCATGTTGGTTTGGCTGATCTCGAACTCCTGACTTCAAGTGATTCTCCTGCCTTGGCTCCCATAGTGCTGGGATCACAGGTGTGAGCCACTGCGCGTGGCCTAGGATTCTTCAATTAGCATTATTGAAATTTACTGTAGTTTTTGAAAATCAGTAATGCTGTATAGTTCCTTGGAATTATAAGAAAGGAATAGTAAGGGATATAGTTTTTACAGCCTTAGTTTACTGTCTGATATCTTTTTAAGCATTTTAACTTCTGTAATTCTTATGTATGTTATATTAAAATAAGAAATCTTGAGAGTTGTAGATTTAGTTTAACTCTTTAAACATTTAAGTCTCTTAGTACTTAGCTAGAAAAACCAAGGTGAAAAAGATGTCTCTGCCTTTAAGAAACCCACAGCTTAATAAGAGAAACATTTGAGCAGTAATCATACTAAGTGAAACGATTTTTTAATTTAGTAAAATTTTTAATGAGCTTTGTTAACTGATGATAGATTAAGTATTTTAGCTTTATCAACATCAAGGGTGTATCCCTTAAATATGGTGGTAGTATTTGTGATTTGCAAGTTAGTTTTTGTGGCTTACAAATATCAAGTAGAGCAGTAACACTTGCTGGAACTCTTGAGAAAATACACTGAAAATTGTTCATCTAAAAGTAGATTTTAAAAGAACTGCTTTACTATTTGTTATTTTAGTAATCAACAATAGGAAAAGCTGCAGTTAGCAATATAGAGAAAAAGAACCAGTTAATTTCACAGCACATCTGCTCTGTGTAACAAGACTGAAAGCTAGCTATATGAAGACAATCAATACAGGAAATATGAGATATACTGTTATCTCTCTATGAACTTTCTCTCTTTTTTTGAGACTGAGTCTTGCTCTGTTGCCCAGGCTAGAGTGCAGTGGCGTGATCTCGGCTCAATGCAATCTCTGCCTCTTGGGTTCAAGTGATTCTCCTGCCTCAGCCTCCTGAGTAGCTGGGATTATAGATGCCCAGAAGCACGCTACCATGCCTAGCTAATGTTTGTATTTTTAGTAGTGACGGTTTCACTATGTTGGCCAGGCTGGTCTTGAACTCCTGACCTCATGATCTGCCCACCTTGGCCTCCCAAAGTGCTGGGATTATAGGCATGAGCCACTGTGCCAAGCCCTCTCTATGAACTTCCAAAGGAGTCAGAGAGACAAAATGTCCATGTATTTTAAAATGTGAGAGCAGTTGCAGGGCATCTTGACAAAAAGTACAAAAATAATGATTATAAACTGAAAAATTAAATACCTAAGGTCCACTGACTATGATGGAGGAAAGTAAAATGGTAGATAAGCAAGACACTACTTTATGCACATTTTATTTGCTTTAAATTGAACATGAACAGCACTTTTAAGCAAGGTATAGTTAATATCTATTTAAGAATTTCTAAACTGGGTATGGTGGCTCACCCCGGTAATCCTAGCACTGTGGAAAGTGAAGGCAGGAAGATTGCTTGAGCCCAAGAGTTTGAGACCAGCCTTGGCAACATAGTGGGACTTCCACCTCTACAAAAAAGAATTAAAATTAGCCAGGTATGGTGGTACATGCCTTTAGTCCCAGCTACAGGGTAGGCTGAGGTGGGATCACTTGAGCATGGGACGAGGTTAAAGCTGAAGTGAGTATGCTACTGCTCTCCAAACTGGGTGACAGAGAGAGACAAAAAAAAAACAAAAACAAAAACAAAAAAACTGAAAAAGAATTTCTAGAGACTCAACTCTTTTCTTACAACCAGTCTCTTTCAGAAATGAAGGGTCTTAAATAGAATTAACCCTCGGTTCCATGGTTAAGTTACAAATATACCTGTCAATGCCCCAACTTTTCATAGAAGACAAAATACATACCACATGATGAACTGCAGATCACAGGAGCCACAGAGGAAGATACTGAAGGTTGACTGAAGGTTGCTATCTTACTTGGATTGCCATTCCTTTTGGGTTAGGTTTAGAAGCCAAAATCATGTAGTGTCAAGGCCTCAGAAGAATGCTTTAACTTGTAACTTAGGACTTTACTCAAGATTTATTGGCAAGATTTGTTTTTTACTTTAAGGGAGAGATACTTTTCATCCTCAAACTTGATTTGTAAAGTATGTGTGGGAAGAGGTAGTTTTCTTTCCCTCCAAATTTTGTTTTTTCCTGAGATATTGGCTGAGAAAGCCTGATTTAGACCATCCTTTGATGAATGCTACCTAACCTTCTGAAAAGTTAGGATTATACATTCTGTCAGTAGTTGTGATCCTTTCCACATGTTTGTTTTCTATAAATATCATTTATTTATCCCTTTAATTAAATAATTTCATTTATAAAAGGCATAATAAAAATCTATAAGATCTTAAACTGTTTTGGCTGAAAAGGACCTTGAGAACTTAGATCACTGACTTTCAACTTTTTTCAGACCAACACACAGTAAAAAGTTCATTTCACATCACAACCCAATACATGCATGTAGCACATACATATACATGTGTGTGACAGAAACAGAAATTCATTAAATGAGAGTTGCCTTACAACATGTGATGTTCTCTGTATGAGATCTTTTTTCTATTTTGTTGTTTTCTCTTCCATCCTCTTTTTTCATATGTGGGGTTCGTTCCCATGTGAGACCCCTCGGAACTGGGCCTCACCATATGGTGAGCTTGAGCCCAGACACAGTTTCCCGTTGGAGGCAGTCGAGCTATGGGAAAGTAGGAACTGCAGGTAAAGGAATTATAAAAAGAACTTTGTGAGACTGTGTTGTGGCCTGCATGTGATCGGACAGGACAATGTGTTCAGTTTCTGTATCTGATTTGACTTTGTCTACCCACTATTGGGTCCTGTGCCTGTTCTTGTGACTGTGCAAATATAATGGGTTTCTGCCTCTCTGGTGCCTTGCATAGGTCAGTAACTTTTAACTATAGGTTTCCCCACCACCTGTGTGACTTGATTGTACCCAATTATGTATCTCATTTTACTATTGTTCTTGTGTGCTGCTTTCATGTATGAGGTAATGGTATCTGTTCCTGTTA
>PVKP010008728.1:0-71284 GCA_004027715.1 Plecturocebus donacophilus
AGTGGATTTTGTGCGGAGAACCGCCACGCCGGGGCGCCGGCAAAGCAGCCGTGCCGGCCCAAACAGCCGCACTGGCAACCCGTGGGGCTGCTCCGCCTGGGGATCTCCTGGTCTGGGGGTAATAAAAATCCATCTGGAAATGCGGCATCCACTCACCCTCTGCACTTTCACTGGGAGCTGCAATCCTGAGCTGCTCCTATGCGGCCATCTTGGATCTCTCCTTCAGCCATTTATTGACTCTTTAAATTCAATTATCTTTATCCTTTTCTGAATACTTATATTTTCACTTGGATATTGTTTCTATGACTGTATTTTAGTGTTCTTTTTAATGTGTGTTCATCGGTGATAGATTTTCTCAATTTTTGTTTGCCTAAAACAATCTCTGTTTTGCCTTAATTTATAAACGATAATTTTTGCTGTATGCAGAAGTCTATGTCGGAAGTTATTTTCTTTCTATATTTAAAGCCATCATTGTATTTTGGTTTCCACTGTTTCTTTTGAGAAATTATGTGTCAGTAGTAATACTCTTCTTTTGAAGGTTTATGTTCTTATCCTTCAAACTCCTTTTAAAATTATCTCTTCTTCTTTGGTTTCCAGTAGCCTTATTATAAGTTGCCTGAGTATATTTAAATGCCTATCTGTATTTGTAGGTGGATTTAGACTTGGTATTCATATTATTTCTGAATGTCTATTGTCAGCTGTGGAATATTCTCAGCCATTATACATTTAAAAGGGTTCTGTCTCTTTCTATACCTCCTCTATGTCTGACTGTCAAGTTACATGTAGTTAATTCTTTACACCTCTCTGTGTCTTATTCTTTTTTCCATTGTCCATCCTTTAATTTCAGTAATTTTGAGTTTTAGCTCTAAACTTCATTTATTCCTTTAAAATTTCTATTTTTTATTTCTATATCCTATTATTTAATTTCATAAACATATTGATTGTTGTTAGTTTAAATTTCATATTTGATAACTACAAGATCTATGTCTGTTTTTGACCTTTCTCTATGTTACCCTTTTCTCTTTATTTTCATCCAAGTTTTATCATTTTGCATGTCTAGTTATTTTTATTTACTAGTGAATGTTATGTATAAAAATTATAGAGACAACTTGGGACCTTGCTTGATGCCATCTTCTTTTCATATGTTTGTTGGATGCATAAATGTCTTCTTTTGAAAACTGCCTGTTCGTATCGTTTGCCCACTTTTTGATGGGGTTGTTTTCTTTTTTGTAAATTTGTTTATGTTCTTTGTAGATTCCGGATATTAGCCCTTTGTCAGATAGGTAGATTGCAAAAATTTTTGCCCATTCTGTTGGTTGCCAGTCCACTCTAATGATAGTTTCTTTGGCTGTTCAGAAGCTCTTAAGTTTAATTATATCTCATTTGTCTATTTTGGCTTTTGTTGCCATTGCTTTTGGTGTTTCAGTCAAGAAGTCCTTACCTATGACTGTTTCCTGAATGGTATTGCCTAGGTTTTCTTCTAGGGTTTTTATAGTGTTAGATCTTATATTTAAATCTTTAACTTATCTGGAGTTAATTTTTGTATAAGGTGTAAGGAAGGGCTCCAATTTCAACTTTCTGCATATGGCTAGCCAGTTTTCCCAACACCATTTATTAAATAGGGAATCCTTCCCTCATTGCTTGTTTTTGTCAAAGATCAGATGGTTGTAGATGTGTGGCATTACTTCTGAGGTCTCTGTCCTGTTCCATTGCTCTATATCTCTGTTTTGGTACCAGTACCATGCTGCTTTGACTACTGTAGTCTTGTCATATAGTTTGAAGTCAGGTAGCTTGATGCCTCCAGCTTTTTTTTTTTTTTTTCTTAGGATTGTCTTGGCTATACAGGCTCTCTTTTGGTTCCATATGAAGTTTAAGGTGGTTTTTTTCCAGTTCTGTGACGGTCAATGGCAGCTTGATGGGGATAGCATTATGTTCATAAATCAGTAAATTTAGAAGAAACTGATAAATTCCTGGACACTTACACCCTCCAAAGACCAAACCAAGAAGAAGTTGAATCCTTGAATAGACCAATAAGAAGGTCTGAAGTTGAGGTAGCAATTAATAGCCTATCAACCAAAAAAAGTCCAGGACCAGATGGGTTCACAGCTGAATTCTACCAGAGGTATAAAATGGAGCTGATACCATTCCTTCTGAAACTATTACAAACAATACAAAAAGAGGGAATCCTCCCTAACTCACTTTATAAGACAATATCATCCGATACCAAAACCTGACAGAGACACAACTGAAAAAGAAAATTTCAGGCCAATATCCATGATGAACACTGATGCAAGAATCTTCAATAAAATACTAGCAAACCGAATCCAACATAAAGCTTATCCACCACAATGTCTTTGGCTTCATCCCTGGGATGCAAGGCTGGTTTTACATATGCAAATCTATAAATGTAATCCATCACATGAACAGAACCAAGGACAAAAATCACATGATTACCTCGATAGATGCAAAGACCTTTGACAAAATTGAACAGCCCTTTATGCTAAACACTCTCAATAAACTAGGTATCGATGAAACATATCTCAAAATAATAAACGCTATTTATGACAAATTCACAGCCAATATCATACTGAATGGGCAAAAACTGGAAGCATTAAACTGGCACAAGGCAAGGATGCCATCTCTCACCACTTCTATTCAACATAGTATTGGAAGTCCTGGCCAGAGAAATCAGGCAAGAAAAAGAAATAAAAGGTATTCAGTTAGGTAAAGAAGAAGTCAAAATGTCTCTATTTGCAGATGACATGATTGTATGTTTAGAGGACTCCATCGTCTCAACCCAAAATCTCCTTAAGCTGATAAGCAACTTCAGCAAAGTCTCAGGATATAAAATCAGTGTGCAAAAATCACAAACATTTCTATACAACAAAAACAGACAAACAGCCAAATCATGAGTGAACTCCCATTCACAACTGCTACAAAGAGAATAAAATACCCAGGAATACAACTAACAAGGGATGTGAAGGATCTCTTCAAGGAGAACTACAAACCACTGCTCAAGGAAATAAGAGAGGACACAAACAGATGGAAAAACATTCCATGCTGATGGTTAGGAAGAATCAATATTGTGATAATAGCCATACTGCCCAAAGTAATTTATAGATTCAGTGCTTTTTTTCTTTGTTTTTAAGATGAAGTTTTGCTGTTGTTGGCCAGGCTGGAGTGCAATGGTGTGATTTTGACTCACTGCAAACCCCAAATGCCGGGTTCAAGTGATTCTCCTGTCTCAGCCTCCTGAGTATCTGGGATTACAGGCATGCACCACCATGCATGGCTAATTTTGTCTTTTTAGTAGAGATGGGATTTCACCATGTTGGCCAGGCTAGTCTTGAACTCCTGACCTCAGGTGATCCACCTGCCTCAGCTTCCCAAAGTGCTGTGGTTACAGGTGTGAGCCACCACACCCGGCCTTGTCTACGTTTTTCTAAGCTGATCTCAGTAGGAAGATGAGTCAGTCAAAAACTTACAAATCTATTATTCCTAATAGATGCAGATATCAACTTATTTCTCACACCTAAAATGTATTAGTTTTTGTAAGCTTCCTAAAATATTTTTGGAATATTACTGGCTTTTGACCTATCTTGGTTATGTGCACACTTTAACAAATCTAGTTATAGAATCTCTGTCTTGAATGAGAATGGAGAAGCAAAATAATGGTCCTACTTTTGTATTCTCTCTGTATTATCTAATCAGTGGCTTGTCTCTTTCTCGGCCTTTTTTTTTTTTTTGTCTCTGTTCATAAAATAAACATCTGCTGGGTAAGAACCCAGGTTTTCATTATATTTTGCCTGTATGATCTTTCCCTTCAGTTGTCTGCCCATTTGCTGCTTTCCTTTTTCCTCCTGTGAGTAACAGCAGCTATCACTTCTCCTCTAATTTCCTACTGTCTCTTGTTTCGGATTATATCTTCCCCAGTTTACTTTATTACTGAGAAGCATTTGCTTATGCTCTATTTCTCTAAAACAATTATGCAATTACTTTGATAAATTTTAGTTTTTAAAAATAATAACCAGAAAAATAGGGGTCACTAAAAATATACCTAAGAAGCATAAGAAGCATAATAATTTTATAAAGTAATCAAATTGTCTCTGAACTTTATTAAAATATAAGTCTACTTTCACTTTGGAATAAGCCTTCTTACACTTTTTTTGCCTTCTCAGTTTCTTTAGATATTTATTTATTAGTTATTCCTATAAAATAGTTTCACATTTTATTCTGGAATTAGAGCACTTGAATCTCTTCCTTTTTGATGGAAGTATGTCTTATATATAGGCTCTAAACTTTGAGGTCCTTTCTTGCACAAAGAAATGAAGAACTTTCAATTACATCTTAAATTTAAATTAAACTGAGGTTTTCATCTCAATTTTAGTCTTGACAATGAAATAAATGACAACAACTTTAGTTCGCTACATGGAAATCTGTTCTTAGCATTTGTAATGAACTTAGTTACTTTGTTACTAAAATTCCTGTCCAAATTTGTACAGTTTATATAACCAATCAATTCTATTCTAGTTAGCGGTTCCTAAGTGACATCTGAATTTGACCTTTTATTGTATACTTGAAAATTGCTGAAAGTAGATTTTAAATATTCTCTTCACAAAAAAATCATAAGTACGTGAGGTGATGGATAGATTAATGGGCTTTATTTAATCATTTTACAATGGGAACATACATTAAAACCATATTCCACACTATTAATATATACAATTCTGTATTTGTCAACTAAAAATGAATAATTTTTTAGAAAGCTGAGCTTGCCATAACATTCCATGCAGAAGTCTGATGGTCTATATTGTATTGATGTCCACCTCTCTCCCTCCTTGATAGGATTTCTGAATATTCAATATATATATATTTATTCAAGTAAATGCTTACCAATTACCTGCTAAGTACCACCCACTGTTTTTTGTCTTAGTAAAGTCTATATTTTGGTAATTATATAATCATAATATAAATCTGGATTCTCACAAAAAGAAGCATTTATTGAGTCTGACACATACAGTGTGAGTGTCATTAAGAAGCCAAACGAGAACAAAGTCACAGTCCCTAAAATTAAGAAACTCATAATATAATATTAGGGATAGAAATGTATATAAAGTTTTTTGAAACTCTTAAATATGCACTGAAAAATGTGTGCAGAAACTGTAATCTGAACAAGGAAGGTGCAGTGACTAACTGGATCTTAGAAGAAGACAAAATAGACTGCATAAAAACAAAAGTATTAGATATCTTGAAGGAAAAATAGAATTTGGCAAATAGATAAGTTGGTGTGGGAAGACATTCCAGAGAGAGGGGATTTCCAGAGGCACAAAGATGGCACAGAGCAGGACATGTTTAGGAGATCACAAATGCAAAGTACCTAGAAGAGAGATTTATGAATTTTCTGTATGTACATGTATGTTATGTGTGTAGTGGGTTGATGGTGGCAATTATGCATATTTCTAGGGATTAAGTGGGACATTGGGGTAATTGAGAGACCCTGGTGAAATATTTGGCAAGACCATTCCATTAAGTGCCTGAAGTGTCTGGCTAAGAGATTCAGACTATTTTGTAAATGGGAAACCTGAAAACTTTTAAAGCAAAACATCATAGATGCATTTTTCACTCATAAATTTTCTATGATAAGTTTGAAAATTACTCTTAAAATCTTCTAGTGTTCCTTCCTAACATTTATTGTGCAAGCCAGACAGTGATGAATATTACTTTTCACAGCTATTTCAGAGAGTGTAATGATATGATTAGTATCTCTAAATGTTTCCATCACTTTCACTTTGTCTACCAGAACTTTTTTTGTGAGAATTGTTCACAAAAGCAGTCCATTAATTTTGCTTGCTCTTCTGTGATAACATTGTCAGTAAAGAAACACCAGCATTTATCAGATTTTCTACTTTGAGTAGAACGAGAATAGTAGCCCTTATCTAGATTAAAGTTCTTATATATATTGCATGAGGGCACTGGTAAAAGGTGCTTTTCAAGCAATGTTTTTTTACTAATGATAGTTTAGGTATGAGTTTGAGAGTTACATGTGATAGAAAAGTTACAGTGACTGAAGGTTATCCTTCTAATTATATCAGTTTTACTCATGTTTACATAGGATAAATCTAGCAATCTAAAAATGTACATACTGCAGACAGTTTTATCCAGGCCAGGACCAGAACCCAGAGTGACATGCCACTGCAAGCTGAACAGAAACTGTTAAATTGCTTAACTTATCCAGAGTATTTTGTGAAGTTTATTGAAGTCTGAAAGGGTTTTCTTATTCCTTCACTACTCATGTATTTATTTATTAGTTTTCAGTTTGTTGCAATAGATAGATAGCTTTATCCTCTTTGCATTTATTTATTCAAGGATTCTCTAAATTGTTTAGTGTGCTATAATATGTCAGTATATTTTGATACTCGAAGTACTCATAAATTGGCCAGTAGAGGCACTTCAAGCTAACTCTTCTGTTCATTAAATAGGCCTCTATCATTCTTTGAGTATTTCCTTGTTTCTGGCAGAATAAGATATTCCAAGGGGTTGCAGTACTTCCTCTGAACCAGCCTTGAATCGGAAATCTGCTTACTTTCAGTTGATTTAGAAATTAAATCTAGGTTCTGAGAGCTAAGTATGCTTACTGCTCTTAGGGTGTCAGTGACGTTCCACTCTCTAAGAGGATTAAGCCAACTGGGCATTGTGGCTTACGCCTGTAATCCCAGCACTTTGGGAGGCTGAGGCGGGCAGATCACATGAGGTCAGGAGTTCCAGACCAGCCTGGACAACATGGTGAAACCCCAACTCTACTAAAAATACAAAAATTAGCTGGGTGTGGTGGTGATGCCTGTAATTCCAGCTACTTGGGAGGATGAGGCAGGAGAATAGCTTGAACCTGGGAGGTGTAGGTTGCAGTGAGCAGAAATTGTGCAATTGACTACTTCATCCTAAGTAGTGCAATTGACTACTCCATCCATGCTAAGAAATGAGACTCTGTTGCAAAAAATAAATAAAGGACTAAGCCAAGAAATACATGTTTACTTGTGTGAGTATGTGTGTGATTGTTCTTATGTGTGCTTATGTGTGTGGGTTCACAAGTGCATGCACACCCACACACAAGGTACTTTTGATGCTCCTCCATTTTTGTATTTATAAATCCCTTCTCTGAAGTGAGAAACATAGCTTCTATTACATATATTTACTTGTTTTCTCAATCTTAGAATACTCATACTTTCTGAAGAGCCTATGCTGCATACCGTGACTCAATACCAGGCTCTCAGTACCATATAATTTCACTATTTCACTATTTCAACATCTTTCCACTAATATTCTCTAACTTTCAGTCTCTTCCAAATCACTCTGCATTTTCTTTGGCATCATTCTGAACAAACCATTTAAAAAGATCATATGTTGCTACTTTCAACACCAAATTACTTAGCCAGATATTACTAATATAAAATTTTCATCTGGATTTATTTTACATTTAAAAATAATCAGTTCCTATTTCTTATATGGACTCTATGTTCACCAACAACATTTTTTCCTCCTTGACTGGACACCTATCTCTCTTTTGGAACTTATTTCAAATGGTAGCTTCTCTAGAAATATTTTTTTAACAATCTCAGTTTATTATGATCCCTCCCTCTGCCAACTCATATAGCTGACTACATATTTTAAATTTTAGCCACCGTTCTTACATGACTTTGTATTATGGAATTTGTGTCGAGGGGTCTACACAGTACGTTTCTATGATTATAGATGATCAATTAAAAGTGTTGTACAAATGGTTTAAAGTTTTCTACTGCTATCATCTCCTTGTGTTGAGTATCTTGCTTTTAACTGGAATTCAAAATCCAGTAACTCCTAAAGTAATTACATTTGCTATATTAATTTTGAAGAAAATCATATTGCCAAATGATAATTAATTTAAATATGTACAACATTACTTAATTCATTCTACATCCACTAGTTTTAAAATTATCAACTAGAAGTCAATTTCTTTTAAAATAATATGACGGAATATTTCAATGTGAAGTTATTTTATAATAGATAAACAGAAGAGAATATTCACTACATTTTATTAAAATATTAAATATTTTCCTAAATGTTTTATGGCCACCCTCTTTTTTGTTGTTGATGTTGTTTTACAGCACTAACTCCGTGTGATTGCTGTTTTTTAAAAAATGGTTCATTTAATTCTGGCAGCCTTTAATTTACCTCTGCTATTCACATTTTTCACAGTTTTTCTTCTGCCTTTTTATCACCTAGAGAACAATCAATGCAATCACTTGAAAAGCAAAATCAAGGACAGCAGCTTATTAAAAGGAGGGACAGAGCAATGCCATTTGATGCTAAACCACCTACTTTCAACTCCAAAACTCAGAAGTTGACAGATAAACATTTTAATTCCTTAATCCTATTGTCTCCAGAGTTCATTGGTTCTGAAGTAAATAAACTTTATTTCAGATGCAGGACATTTTAAAAGAAATATAGTTATGAATATTATTATTATAATCTTAAAAATGTGGTTATTATATTTTTTAGCATTAAAGAAATTGTGAAATTAAAATGTTGCATTTAACCATTTGTTTTCACATAACTGCCTTAACTATATGCTTATCCTCATTTCTTACCCTAACTTACCTAGAATTATACTACATTACATAGCACTGGTAATTTTAACCCCAGACAAACTAATTTTCCAACATTTTACCTTCAACGTAGCCATAGGGTTTTTTGACCTTCATGAAGAGACAAATCTGAGCCATATTTCTCATCATTCGTTTGCTATAATCAGCATTTTTATTTCCAGACTCTTATCCAACAGTGAGACCTAAAAACTGGACCTGTAAGAAAAGAAAATAATTTCTAAAATATCCAGCCTTATAGCTATTAAATTGCTTTAAAGTAATGTTTCAGAAGGGGTGGAGCAAGATGGAAGAATAGAAGAGTTCACCATTGTCCCCCTACAAGTACACTAATATTACAACTATCTACGTACAACAAGCATCTTCATAAGAACCAAAAATCAGGTGCACACCCACAGTAGCTGGTTTTACTCTACATTACTGAAAAAGGCATTGAAGTGGGTAGGAAAGATAGTCTTAAATCGCTGGTGTCCCAACACCCCCATCTCCTTGTAACCATAGTGGCCATGTGGAATGGAGAGAGAGTCTGTGTGACTGGGGGAGGGAGAGTACAGCAATTGTGAGACATTGCATTGAGCTCAGTGCTGCCTGTCACAGCAAAAAGCAAAACAGAGCTCAACTCACCTGATACCTGCCCAAGAAGGGAGCATCTAAACCAGCCCTAGCCACAGGAATATTACCCATCCCAGCAATCAAAACTTGAGTTCTGGTAAGTCTAGCCACTGTGGGCTACAGTGTTCTGGGGAATTGTATACACTTTAAAGGAAATCCTGTCCACAAGGACTGCAACTCCTAGGCAAGTCTTAGTGCTGAATTGGGCTCGGACTGAGCAAACTTGGGGGGCACATGACATAGTAAGACACCAGTCAGGGTGGCTAAGACAGTGCTTGTGATACCCCTGCCTTAACCCCAGACTTCACAGCTCATGGCTCCAAAAGAGACCCCTTCCTTCTGCTTGAGGAGAGGAGAGGGAACAGCAAAGAGCGCTTTGTCTTATATCTTAATTACCAGCTCAGCCACCTCAAGATAGGGCACCCATCAGAGCTGTGAGGCCCTGCTTCCTGGATGACATTTCTAGACATATGCTGTTCCAGAAGGGAATCCACTGTCTTGATGGAAAGGACCTAGTCCTTCTAGAAACAATCACCTGCAGACTGAAGAGCCTATGGGCCCTGAATAACCTGCAGGGACACCAGGTAATATGCCGTGGGCCTTGGACAAGACTGTGACGCTTGCTGGCTTCAGGTGACACACAGCATATTCCCAGCTATGATGGCTACAGGGAGAGGCTTATTCAGAGGAAAAAGTAAAGGGGACTTTGTCTTGCACAGGTGGGTAAAGCACCAAGCATTCTCTTTGGGACCCCAATTTCAGGCCTTGGCTCTTGAACAGCATTTCTGGACCTGCCCTGGGCAAGGGGAGCCAACTACTTTAAAGGCTGAATCTCAGGCCTACCAGCATTCACCACATGCTGACTAAAAGACCTTAGGCCTTGAAAGAAACATTGGTGGTAGCTTTGCAGTTTCCCCAATGGGCTTATGGTAGTGGTGGTCATGGGGTGAGGCTCCTCTACCTGCAGAAATGGAATGGAAGAGTGGGAATGACTGCAACTCATAGTTTGAGTCACAGCTCAGCCACAGTACAATAGAATATCAGATAGACTTCTAAGATATTTTACGGTAGTCCCTGGCTCCAGGACATCACCTCTGGACCTGCCAGGGACCAGGGGGATCTTGTCACCCTGAAGGGAAGGATGCAAGACTGGCTTGCTTTACCACCTGCTGATTGTAGAGCACATAAGGCCTTGAGTGAACCTAGGTGGGTAACCAGGTATTTACTACAGCAAGCCTTGGGTGAGACCCAATGCTGTGCTAGCTTCAGGTGTGACCCAGTGCAGTCTCAGTGGTGGTGGCCACAGTGGTGATTGTGTCACTCTACCCCCAGCTCCACAAGGCTCAGAAAAGAGAAAGAGAGGCTCCATTTGATTGAAGAAAATAAGATAACAGACCAAAAGTTTCTGCCTGGTGATCCAGATAATTCTTCCAGATCTTATCCAAGACCATCCAGGCAATACCTGTATGAGTTTGCAGGAACCAGAGTGTTACTGAGCATGGAGTGCCTCCACTGTAGATATGGCTTAGATTATGACACTGAAGTCCCTTAAAATACCCAGAAAGCCTTTCCAAGAAAGTCAGGTACAAACAAGCCTAGAACTGAAAGACAGCAATAAATACCCAACTCTTCAATGCTGAGACACGGATGAGCATCTAAAAATATCAAGACCACCATGAAGAGATAAACTCATCAGATGAATTAAATAAGGTGCCAGGATTAACCCTGGAGTAACAGAGAAATGATTTTTCAGACAGAGAATTTAAAATAATTTTTTTGAGGAAATGAATAGAAATTCAAGGTAACACAGAAAATAAATCATATTCAATAACTTTAACAAGGAGATTGAAATAATTTAATAGAATCAAACAGAAATTCTGGAGCTGAAAAATAAAATTGTCATATTAAAGAATGTATCAAAGTCTTAGTAGCAGAATTAATTGATCAAGCAAAAAACAAAGGATTCATGAGCTTGAAGACAGGCTATTTGAAAGCACAGAGAAGAGGAGACGAAAGAAGAATAAAAAACAAAGAAGTATATTTACAGGATCTAGAAATTAGCCTCAAAAGGGCAAATCGAAGAGTTATTGGCCTTATAAAAGAGGTAGAGAAAGAGAAAGGGGCATAACAAAATAATAACAGGAATTTTCCCAAACCTAGAGAAAGAGATCAATATCTAAATACAAGAAGGCTGTAGAACATCAAGGACAGTTAACCCAAAGCAGACAAGTTTAAGGCATTTAATGAACTCTCAAAGGTCAATGATAAAAAAAAAAAAAAAGAATCCTAAAAATAGCAAAAGAAAATAAACAAATAACATACAATAAAGCTCCAATGCATCTGGAAAACTTACAAGCCAGGAGAGAGTGTTATGACATATGTAAAGTGATGAAGGAAAAAAGTTTTACCCTAGAGTTGTATATCTGGTGAAGATATCCTTCTAACATGAGGAAGAATTAAAGACTTTTCCAGATAAATAAATGATAAAGAACTTCATCAATGCCTGGTCTGTCCTATAAGAACTGCTAAAGGGAGCACTTCAAAAAGAAAAAAAAAAAAGACATTAATGCACAATAAGAAATCACCTGAAGGTACAAAACTCACTGATAATAATAAATACACAGAAAAACATAGGATATGATTAACACTGTGGCAGTGGCGTGTAAACTACTAATATCTTAAGAAGAAAGACTAAAATATGAACTGATCAAAATAACTATAAGAACTCATGACATAGATACTACAATAAAATATAAATAGAACCAACAAAAATTTAAAAAGCAACAGGACAAAGCTAAGGTGTAGAGACTTTTTAAGTTTCTTTTTGCTTGTTGGTTTGTTTATGCAAACAGTATTATATTGTTCTGAGCTGAATATAATGGTTTATAAGATAGTATTTGCAAGCCTCATGGTAACCTCAGATAAAAAAAAAACATACAGCAGATATACAAAAATAAAAGCAAGAAATTAAATAATACCACCAGAGAGATTACCTTCACTAAAAGGAAGATAAGAAGGATGTGAAGGCCACATAACAACCAAAAAGAAATAACGAAATGTCAGGAGTTAGTCTTTATTTATCAATAATAACATTGAATGCAAGCAGGCTATACTCCAATAAAAAAAGCAGTGGCTGAATGAATTTAAAAAGAAAGACTAAAAGATCTGTTGCCTGCAAGAAACACACCACCTATAAAGACACACATAGACTAAAAATGAAGGAATGGAAGACAGATATTCCACACCAATGGGAACCAAAGCAGAGCAGAAGTAGCTATTTTTATATAAGACAAAATAGATTTCAAGATAAAAACTATAAAAAGACAAAGAAGGTCACTACATTATAATAAAGGCTTAATTCAGCAAGAGTATATGACAACTGTAAATATATATGAACCCAACACTGTAGCACATGAACACAGACACACACACACACACACGCACACACACACACATAGAAAATATGACTAGAGCTAAGGAGAGAGCTAGGCCCCAATACAGTAATAGTTGGCAACTTCAACATTATACATTCAAGATTGGCCAGATATTTCAGACAGAAAATCAGCAAAGAAACTGGATTTAATTGGTACTGTAGATCAAATGGACATAAGATATACAGGATATTTCATTCAATGGCAGTAAAAACTCACATTCTTTTCCTCAGCACCTGGATCATTCCCAAGGACAGACTGTATGTTAGGCCACCAAATAAGTGTTAAAACATTCAAAAATATTGAAATAATAGCAAGCATCTTCTCTGATCGCAATGAAATAGAACTAGAAATCAGTAACAGCAGGAATTTTGGAAATGATACAAATAAATAGAAATTAAACAATATGCTTTTGAATAACCAGTAGGTTAGTGAAGAAATTAAGAAGGAAATTTAAAAATTTCTTGCAACAAATGATAATGGAAACACAATATACAAAGTCTAGCAGACACAGCCAAAGCAGTATTAAGAGGAAATTTTATAGCTATAAGTGCCTACATCACAAAAGAAAATAACATCAAATAATCTGTTTCATCTTAAAGAACTAGAAAATCGAGAGCAAACAAAACCCAAATTAGAAAAACGGAAATAATAAAGATCAGAGCAAAATAAATGAAATTGAAATTAAAAAAAAAAAGATAAATGAAACCCAAAGTTGGTTTTTTAAAAAGATGAACAAAATTGACAAACTTTTGGCCAGAATAAGAATTAAAGATAGAAGCCCCAAATAAATAAAACTAGAGAAGAAAAAGGAGACATTGCAACTGATATCGCACAAATTTAAAGGATCATTAGTGTCCACTATGAGCAGCTAATGGTAATAAATTGGAAAACTTGAAAGAATGAATTTCTAGATACATACAGCCTACTAAGATTGAACCATGAAGAAATACAAAAGTTGAACAGAACAATAGCAAGTAATGAGATCAAAGCTATAATAAAAAGTCTCCCAGCAATGAAAAGTTCAGGACCCAAAGACTTCACAGTTGAATTCCAGCAAACATTTAAAGAAGAACTAATACCAATTCTGCTCAAACTTTTGAAAATGAGAAAAATAGAGAATACTTTCATTCTACAAGACCAGCATTACCCTGATACTGAAACTAGAAAAAGACAGATTTGAAAAAGAAAACTATAGGCCAATATCACTGATGAATGTTGAGGCAAAAATTCTCAACAAAGTACTAGGAAAATTAATTCAATGATACATTAAAAAGATTATTCATCATTACCAAATAGGATTTTATCTCTTGGATGCAAGAATGGTTCAACATATGCAAATCAATCAATGTGATACATCATATAAACAGAATGAAGGACAAAAATCATATGATCATTTCAATTGATGCTAAAAAAGCATTTGGTAAAAATTCAACATTCCTTCATGAGAAAAACCCTTTAAAAACTGCATATCAAAGGAATATAAGTATGCAAAATAGAAGTCATATATGACAGAAAAGTATCATACTGAATAATTTTTAAAAAAACTAAAAGCCTTCTTTTTAAGATAGCACAACATCTTAATGTGTTGTGTTATCTTAACGTGTTATCTTTAAGATAACACAACAAGAATGCCTACTGTAACCACTGATATTCGACATAGCACTACAGATTATAGCTAGAGGAATCAGATGACATACAAAGACATCCAATTAGCAAGGAAAAAAGTCAAATTATCCTTGTTGGTAAATAATATAATCTTATATTTCAAAAATCTAAAGACTTCAGCAAAAAAGTCTGAGAACTGATACACAAGTTCAGTAAAGTTGCAGGATACAAAATCTACATATAAAAATCAATAGCATTTCTATATGCCAACAGCAAGCACTCTGAAAAAGAAATAAAGAAAATAATCCCATTTACAGTATCTATGAATAAAATTAAATGCCTAGTCATTAACCTAAACAAACAATTGAAAGATCTCTATAAGGAAAACTACAAACCACTGATGCAAGAAGTTGAAGACATCAAAAAAAAAATGAAAAATATTTCATGTTTATGAACTGAAAGAATCAATATTGTTAAAATGTTTGTATTAGCCAAAGGAATCTACAGATTTAGTGCAATTCTGATCAAAATTCCAATAATAATCTTCACAGAAATAGGAAAAAAAAATCCTAAAAATGATATGGAATCCTGAAAGATCCAATATAGCCAATGCTCTCCTAAGCAAAAAGAACAAAACTGTATAAATCACATTGCCCTGATTTCAAATTACACCACAGAGTTACAACAACCAAAACAGCGTAAAACTGCTATTAAAAGAGACACATAGATCAGTGGAATATAAGAGAACCAAGCAATAAATACATACCGCTACACAACTCATTTTTGACAAAGGTGTTAAGGACATACACTGGAGAAAGGACAGTGATATGGGTTGTATGTGTCCTCACTAAAATCTCAGCTTGAATTGTATCTCCCAGAATTCACACATGTTGTGAAAGGAAACCAGGGGGAGGTAACTGAATCATGGGTGTTAGTCTTTCCCATGCTATTCTCATGATAGTGAATAAATCTCATGAGATCTGATATTCTATGTAGAAGAATATCAATGATACATTAATCAGGGCTTTTTGCTTTTGCTTCTTCCTCATTTTCTTTTGCTGCCACCATGTAAGAAGTGCCTTACACCTCCCACCTGAGGTCTCCCCAGCCATGTGGAACTGTCAGTGCAATTAAACTTCTTTTTCTTCCCAGTCTCAGGTATGTCTTTATTAGCAGTGTGAATACAGACTAATACAGTAATCGGTGCCAAGGGTGGGGTGTTACTAAGAAGATACCTGAAAATATGAAAGCAACTTTGGAACTGGGTAACAGACAGAGACTGGAACAGTTTGAAAAGTTCCAAAAAAGACAGGAAAATGTGTAAAAGCTTGGAACTTCCTAGAGACTTGTTGAATGGCTTTGCCCAAAATGCTGGTAGCAATATGGATAATAACATTCAGGTTGAGGTGGTCTCAGATGAAGATGAGGAACTTGTTGTGAACTGGAGCAAAGGTGACTCTTGTTATGTTTTAGCAAAGAGAGGGGTGGTGGCATTTTACCCTTGCCTAGAAACTTGTAGAACTTTGAACTTGAGCAAGACGATTTAGGGTATTAGGCAGAAGAAATTTCTAGGCAGCAAAGCATTCAAGAGGTAACTGTTAAAGGCATTTAGTTTTATGTGGAAAGCAGAGCATAAAAGTTTGCAAAATTTTCAACCTACGTGATAAGAAAGAAAAACTCATTTTTGTGGGAGAAATTCAAGATGGCTGCAGAAATTTGAATAAATAGAAAGGAACCTAATGTTAACCCCCAAGACTGTGGGGAAACTGTTTCCAGGTTATATCAGAGACCTTCACAGCAGCCCCTCCTATCACAGACCCCAAGGTCCAGGAGGAAAAAAATGGTTTCATAGGCCAGGCCCAGGGTCCCTGTGCTATGTGCAGCTGAGGGGCTTTGTGCCCTGTGTTCCAGTCACTCCAGCCGTGACTGAAAGGGGCCAATGTACAGCTTGGGCTGTGGCTTCAGAGGGTAGAAGCCTCAAGCCTTAGCATCTTCCACATGTTAAGTCTGCGGGTGCACAGACATCAACAATTGAGGTTTGGGAACCTCTGCCTAGATTTCAGAAGATGTATGGAAATGCCTGGATGTGCAGGCAAAAGTTTGCTTCAGAGACAAGACCTTCATGGAGAGCCTCACTAGGACAGTGCAGAAGGAAAATATGGGGTTGGAGCCCCCACACAGAGTCTCTACTGGGGCAATGCCTAGTGGAGCTATAAGAAGAGGGCCACTAACCTCCAGAACCCAGAAAGGTAGATCCACCAACAGCTTGTACCATGCACCTAAAAAAGCTGCAGACATTTAATACCAGCAGACTAAAAGCAGCCAGGAGGGAAGCTGTATCCTGCAAAGCCACAGGGGTGGAGCTGCCCAAGATGATGGGAACCCACTTTTGCATCAGTGGAACCTGGATGTGACACCTGGAGTCAAAGGAGATCATTTTTGAGCTTTAAAATTTGATTCCTCCACTGGATTTTGGACTTGCATGGGCCCTTTAACCTTGTTGTTTTTGGCCAATTTCTTTCATTTGGAACAGCTGTATTTACCTAATGCCTGTACCCCCATTGCATCTAGGAAGGAACTAGCTTGCTTTTGATTTTTGGAGGGGTCAGGGATGGAATGATATGGTTTAGTGATGTCTCCAACCAAAATTCAACTTGAATTGTATCTCCCAGAATTCCTATGTGTTGTGGGAGGGACCCAGGAGGAGATAATTGAATCATGGGGGCCAGTCTTTCCTATTCTATTCTTGTAATAGTGACTAAGCTTCATGAGGTTTGGGGGTTTTTGCTATTGCTTCTTCTTCATTTTCTCTTGCCACTGCCATGTAAGAAGTGCCTTTCACCTCCTGCCGTGATTCTGAGGTCTCCCCAGCCATGTGGAACTGTAAGCCCAATGAAACCACTTTTTCTGTCCAGTTTCAGGTATGTCCTTATCAGCAGCATAAATATGGACTAATACAGACAATCTTTTCAATAAATGGTGCTTAGAAAAATGGATATCCATATGTAAAATAATGAAAATAGACTCCTATCTCTCACCACAGACAAAAGTAAAATCAAAGTGTTAAAGACTTCAATCTAATACCTCAATTTGTGAAGCTACTACAAGAAAGCATTGAGAAAACTCTCCAGCATGTTGGATTAGGCGAAGATATCTCAAGTAATACTCCACAGCATGGGCAACCAAAGCAAAAATGGATAAATGAGATCACATCAAGTTAAGAAACTGCACATCAAAGGAAACAATCAACAAAGTGAAAAAAGAAAAACCTACAGAAGATATTTGCAAACTACATATCTGACAAGTTATTAATAACCACAATATATAAGGAGCTCAAACAACTCTATAGGAAAAATATCTAATAATCCGATATAAAAATTGGCAGAAGATGTGAATACACATTTTTCAAAAGGCATACAAATGACAATCAGGTATATGAAAAGATGCTCAATATCATTGATCATCAGGAAAATGTGAACTAAAATGCGATATCATGTCACCTCAGTTAAAATGGCTATTATCCAAAATCCAGGCAATAACCAATGAAGACAAGAATGCGAAGAAAAGGGAACCCTCATACACTGTTGGTGGGAATGTAAATTAGTACCACCACTATAGAGAACAGTTTAGAAGTTCTTCAAAAAACTAAAAACAGAGCTATGATCCAGCAATCTCACTTTTAGGTACACACCCAAAAGAAAAAACATCAGTATATTGAAGAGATATCTGCACCCATATGTTTGTTACAGCAGTATTCACAATAGCCAATGTTTGGAAGCAACCTAAATGTTCATAAACAGATAAATGGATAAAGACAATATGGCATATGTATACAATGGAGTCAGCCACTTAATAAATGAGATCCTGTCATTTGCAACAGCATGGATGGAGCTGAAGGTCATTATGCTAAGTGAAATAAGCTAGGAACAAAAAGAGAAACTTTTCATGTTCTTACTTATTTGTAGAAGCTAAAACTTAAAATTATTGAACTCAAAGAGATAGAGGATAGAGTGGTTGCCAGAGGCTGAGAAAGGTGGTGGCACTGGCAATGGGAGGAATGTGGGATGGTTAATGAGTACAAAAATGGTTAGAAAGAATGAATAAGATGTATATTTGCTATCATAACAAGGTGAGTATAGTCAAAAATAATTTGTACATTTTAAAATGACTAAAATAGTGCAATTATATTGTAACACAATGGATAAATGGTTGAGGTGATGGGTACCTCATTTACTTTCACATGATTACTACACATTGGAAACTGTATCAAAGTATCTCATGTGACTTATAAATATATATATCCAGTTTGTACTCACAAAAATTAAAAGTAAAAATAAATTTAAAAATAATATTTCAATAGAAACATTGCTGTGACATCACTTTTGCCAATTTTATGTGTTTTCTGTTGAAAGATTTTATTTTGCAAAAACTCTTTTTAGTTAGGTTTTAGAACATGTTTAGCAATAAGCTTTAATATATAGCCACATTGAGAAAAGCTACTATTACCCCAAAATTTAATTAAAGAATAGTTTTCATCTATTTGTCCAAATCCTCATGTTTGATTGTATAAATTTGCCATGACATTATTTTTTCAACCAATATTTGAAGTATCTATATTTAGAATTATTTATTTTATATCAGTTCTAATTAAAGCTTAGAAATTGATGAATATGGTTATTTACTCTTGGTTTGATTTTCATAAATATCTCTGTATTATAAGAAAATAAAGTAAAAATATATAATTGTGGCTTCATCTTGCCTATTGAGGCAAAATGCAGTGGTAAAATAGTATTCTGAATATTTCACAAACAGAAAATAATCTATAATAGCAAAACAAAGCAAGAAAACAAACACATACACATGCATACAAACACATGCAGAAAAAAACAGCAGCAATCAATGTAGGCAATAAGCTATCCATAAACCCACAAAAATGAATGGGTGGCAGTATACCACCTCTACCCAGAAACTTCTGTTAGATCAGAAGCTCTATCAGATATCATATGTAAAAGAAAAATATTGGAAGTCCTACAGAGAACTAGAAATAATAAAAATTTATTCCCAAGATAATTTGGCAACTATGTCACAGTAGAATGTTACAAAAGAGGAAATATTTCACAGTATTCAATTTGTACTTGAGTGCAAAAATACTGCAAGAAAATCAGAGGATTCCCAGTTACCTCAAAACTCCAGGATGTCGTATGTATCAATAAAATGCTCCCTGAAGAATATTTTGAAGTGTTCCAGATACAACACTGGGGAAAAATAGGTAATAAGAGTATCCAAAGTGTGCAGAACAGAAATTATGGAATAATCAAGAAAGAAGTTCCAGACAACATTGAGAATGAAACTAGAAGAGGCAAATATTAAAAAGTACTAGTGATGTGGTTGCATTGAAGTGCCAGGGGTTTGGTATAGGTCCCGCTGCTCGCCATACAGTTAGTCACTGAAATGATGAGTTTTGCTAGGGAAGAAAGCTTTATTTGTATACTGCAGCTGAGGAGATGAGAGATCAGTCTCAAATCCGTCTCCCATACCAACTAAAACTAGGAGTCTATCTAGTAAGGAAAAAAGATAACAATTTATGGGAAAACAGGTATTAGAGAGGGGTAAGGAAGAGGAGTAAGTCAACAGGAAGCAGTTGGTTGATGAGGCAGTCATAAGGGTAAGTGGTCTGGCATATAATTGTCCAGATGCAGTGATCTGGTAAGTTTCAGATCCTTAATACTCTTGGGGAGAACTGCTTGTTGATTTTCTGAGAAAAGAATTCAAATAAGATAAATGTTACTTGTTACTTCTCTAGTTTTAAGACTGGGAAAGTCAGTTTCTATGTTTATTCAAAATAAACCAAAAAAATCAGTTTTATCTGAAAATTTTTCTGGTTTCAGCACTACAAAAAGAATATTTTTTCAAATAATTTATTATAAAAGTAGAGATAAGGTATTAAAGCTATGAAGATAGGTATATGTCCTGACCACTCTATCCCTTATTTTAAAAATCTCCTAACTGTAACAAGAACAGAATATCAAACACCACATGTTCTCACTCATAGGCGGGTGTTGAACAATGAGAATACATAGACACAGGGAGGGGAGCATCACACACTGGGGTCTGTGAGGGGGGATCTAGGGGAGGGACAGTGTGGGGTGGGGAGTTGGGGAGGGACAACATGGGGAGAAATGCCAGATATAGGTGATGGGGAGGAAGACAGCAAACCACATTGCCATGTGTGCACCTATGCAACAATCCTGCATGTTCTTCACAAGTACCCCAAACCTAAAATGCAATAAAATATATATTAAATAAATAATTAAATAAAAAGATAAAATTATGAGAAAAAAACTCCTAACATTGCAGCAAACAATAAAAAAATGAGTAAATATTAGTAACAGAAAATGGTTCAAATTCAAGTTGAATTTTAAAAATGATAAGCATAATTTGAACACTGAAAAATTGAGTCTTACTAGTACAAATGGCCATAAATGAAGATTTAAATGTAGCCAACTATTTTTAAACTAGCTAAAATAATTTTAAATGATTAAAGTCATAAAAGAATTTAAGCACAAACAGTAATATTTTAAAATAGTATAATTAGACTAAAGGACAAATAAAATAGTATGATTAGGCTAATTTTTTCCCCAAACTGTGTTAATTCCATTTTGTGTTAGGTTAAAGGACAACCCAAAATGGAATTAACACAGTTTGGGGAAAAAATTAGAAATAAATGAAAAATCAACTTCCAGTCTGGCAAAGAACATGTGGAGATGTGAAGTGTGGCCGGGTCCCCCAGGGCCCTTGGGGCCCTACGGCCCCTCCAGCCCCTGGTCAGTGGGTGAGCTGGGGGGCGCTGGGACAGGCTGCACCCTTTTCTCTGCAGACACCAGGAGACTCTTCTATGGCTGCCTACTGGCTGGGCCCAGACCTCGAAGCAGTGGCAAACTTTTCTTCCCCATGTCACCTGGTGACTGATGGTCTAGCCCTTCTAGGCAGAAAGAGGTTGCAGACTGACATATGATAAAGTAGAGTTAGAAAATCATACATCTTGTAACTTCTCATTTCTTTAAAAGAAATCATAAAAAATGTCTTCTGGAGATGATTTTTGTAAATAGAGTTGTTAGATGGGCTCTGGAAGCCCATCTAAATAGACGTTTGTTCAGTGGGTTAGAGGACATGGAGCTGGAAGACCTGAGAAGGAAGAGAAGAAGGAAAAGAAAAAGGTTCTATGCCAGACTACCTATATTTAGAAGATATTTTCACATTCTATCTATTGTTTTGTGTGCATTTTATTCCTCACTACTGTATACATAGTTGACAATGCTAAGGATTTCTAAAATGTCTCTTCTTTCTAGATGTTCTGAAGTGTCTGATATGTTAAAATTAGAGGTAGTAAAATAACATATTTTGTAGACATCTTTTTATTTATTTGTTTGTTTTATTTTTTGAGATGGAGTTTCACTCTTGTTGCTCATGCTGGAGTGCAATGGCACAATCTCGTCACCACAACCTTCGACTCACCACAACCTCTGCCTCCTGGGTTCAAGCGATTCTCCTGCCTCAGCGTCACTAGTAGCTGGGATTACAGGCATGTGTCACCACGCCCAGCCAATTTTGTATTTTTAGTAGAGATGGGGTTTCTCCTTGTTGGTCAGGCTGGTCTTAAACTTCTGACCTCAGGTCAGATCTGCCCCCCTCGGCCTCCCAAAGTGCTGGGATTACAGGCCTGATCCACCATGCCTGGCCATAAATACATTTCTTAAAATTCACATGAAATGCTTTTTTTTTTTTTTACGGAAATGGCAAAATCATCTATCAAGTAATACTCATTGTGTTTGTGCATACTGGTTCAGGGGAAACAGGAGGTGGGGAAGTGCAAAGAGCTCTGTGCCACTGTACTTACAGTAAGGCACGATTAACCGGTATCTCTTATGTCTGCATTTTATTTTACTTATCTGTGTATATAAAGGACAAACGAGTCCTTATTCACAACATTCAGTCTTTCTAGATGTTAAAGAGGTTGCCAGTGTATGACAGAAGTAGAGTTAGTAAACTAATCTATTTTGCAGAATTTGTTTTAAAAGTTGTAGGAAAGATTGCCTTCTGAAAATTTGAGCATTCTTGCTCATTGGGTTGATAGAAAAGGGAAGGGTTTTAGGCCAGAATGTTTATATTTGGATGACTTTTTCAAGTTATAACTGTTGTTTCCTATTTGTAGTTTATTCCAGACTGCTGTATACATAGTGGACAAATTAACTCCTTACTTAAAACATTTAGTTTATCTAGGTGTTTAGAAGTGCCTCATATATGTTAAATGTAGGTGTAGTAAAACAGCACTTTGCAAATATCTTTCTGCTAAAATTCATAAAAATGCTGTCTTTTGGAAACTGAATTGTGAAGACACCTTTGTAAGCACTATAGTACTGTCTATACTTGGTCAGTGGTTTACAAGATATGGGAGGGAAGAAATTGCAAAAGGTAATATGCTAATGTGTTCATACTTGACATTTTCTGACACCATATTTTCTGTATGTTTTGTTTTTCTCTCTGTATAGAGCATACAATGGACAAATGAGTTCTAATTTTGCAATTTCTAGTCTCTAGATGTTAAAGACATTGCCAATGTATGACAAAGTACTTAGTAAAGTTAACTATTTGTATGTTATGTGTTGAAATTCATAGAAAAACTTCTCTTCTCTAAATAACTTTTGGAAAGGAATTTGTCTAACCATCTCTAAGAATCATGCATGCCTGTACTTGTCCACTGGATTGAAAGCAGAGAGAAGAAAGGGAAGGGAGAATGGTTCAAGACCAAAATGCACATTTACAAAATAACTCAGATTATAACCATTGTGTGTGTGCAATTTTATTTAATACTGCTGTATACATGGTGGACAAGTTATATAAAATATCTAGTCTTTCTACATATTTGGAAGTGCTTGATGTATTTAAGAATAGTAACAGAATGACACTTTTTGTAAATAGCTTTTGAAAGGTGATGGCAAATGCTGTTTGGAAGTGGAATTATTGAACCACCTCTGTGTACAGCGTACTATCTTTACTCTTTCATTGGGTTGAGGGATGTGGAAGGGAAGAAATTGAAAAAGGTGTTTTGGCAGTGTTTATTAGAAAACTTCAGTTTAATTCATTGCCTATATGTTACAGGCATTTCATTTAACTTTACTATACTATATGTATTGTATATATATATTAGACAAATTAGTCTTTATTTTATAATACCTAATTTCTAGATATTAAAAACGCTGCCAATATAAAAGATCAATCATAGAACAAAAGAAAAAAATACAAATGACAAATATCCAATACAAATGTAGTACTGAAAAGGAAAAATAAACTTAAGCAGAATCAAAGGAAAAAATGATAAATATAGAACAAAACAAAGAAGGACCAATGCGAACTTGGAATTCCTTAAAGGAAGGAAAAACAATGGGAATGAAAATAATTCAAAAAGTCAAATTAGAGATAATCTTTTTAAAAATAACAACGTTTGGCCAGGCACAACGGCTCATGCCTATAAACTCAGCACTTTGGGAGTCTGAGGCAATTGGATTGCTTGAGCTCAAGAGTTTCAGACCAGCCTGGGCAACATGGTGAAACTTTGTTTCTACAAAATTTTTTTTAAAAGTAAAGGATTATGCAAACAAGGACAATTTTATGTCCTCTGTTCCTATTTGAATACCTTTTATTTCTTTTTCTTTCCTGATGGCTCTATCCAGAACTTCCAACATTATGTTGAATAAAAGTGGTGAGAGAGGGCATCCTTATCTCATGCCGGTTTTCAAAGAGAATACATCCAGTTTTTTCCCATTCAGTATGATATTGGCTGTGAGTTTGTCGTAAATAGCTCTATTATTTTGAGATATGATCCATCGATACCTAGTTTGTTGAGAGTTTTTAGCATAAAGGGCTATAGAATTTTGTCAAAGGACTTCTCTGCATTTATTGAGGTAATCATGTGGTTTTTATATTTAGAAAACTCCACCATCTCAACCCAAAATCTCCTTAAGCTGATAACAACTTCAGCAAAGTCTTGGGACAAAAAATCAATGTGCAAAAATTGCAAGCATTCCTGTACACCAATAATACATACACAGAGGGCCAAATCATGAGTGAATTTCATTCACAATTGCTACAAAGAGAATAAAACACTTAGGAATACAACTAACAAAGGATATGAAGGACCTCTTCAAGGAGAGCTACAAACTACTGCTCAAGGAGATAAAAGAGGACACAAACAGATGGAAAAACATTCCATGCTCATGATTAGGAAGAATCAGTATCATGAAAATGGCCATACTGCACAAAGCAATTTATAGATTCAATGTTATCCCCTTCAAGCTACCAATGACATTCTTCACAGAATTGGAGAATATCACCTTAAATTCATATGGCACCAAAAAAGAGCCTGCATAGCCAAGAAAATCCTAAGGAAAAAAAAAAAAAAAAAAACAAAGCTGGAAGCATCACACTACCTGACTTCAAAGTATATTACAAAGCTACTGTACTCAAAACAGCATGTACTGTTACCAAAACAGAGATATAGACCAATGGAACAGAACAGAGGCCTCAGAAAGAATGTCACACAACTACAACTATCTGATCTTTGATAAACTAGACAAAAACAAGCAATGGGTAAAGGATTCCCTGTTTAATAAATGGTGTTGGGAAAATGGCTAGCCATACGCAGAAAGCTGAAACTGGATTCCCCTTCCTTACACTTTATACAAAAATTAACTCTAGATGGATTAAATATTTAAACATGAGACCTAACACCATAAAAACTCTAGAAGAAGACCTAGGCAATACCATTCAGGACACAGGCATGGGCAAGGACTTCATGACTAAAACACCAAAAGCAATGGCAACAAAAGCCAAAATAGACAAATGAGATCTAATTAAACTCAAGAGCTTCTGCACAGCAAAAGAAACTAGCAATAGAGTGAACCAGCAACCAACAGAATGGGAAAAAATTTTTGCAATTTACCCATTTAACAAAGGGCTAATATCCAGAATCTACAGAGAACTTAAACAAATTTACAAGAAAACAACCAACCAACCCCATCAAAAAGTGGGCAAAACATATGAACAGACACTTTTCAAAGAAGACATTTATGCAGCCAACAAACATGATAAAAAGTTCATCATCACTGATCATTAGAGCAATCAAAATCAAAACCACATTGAGATACCACCTCATGCCAGTTAGAATGGTGATAATTTTAAAAATCCGGAAACAACCATGCTGGAGAGCAAGTGGAGAAATAGGAACACTTTCACACTGTTGGTGGGAGTGTAAATTAATTCGACCATTGTGGAAGGCAGTGTGGCAATTCCTCAAGGATCTAGAATTAGGAATACCATTTGACTCAGCAATCTCATTACTTGGTATATACCAAAAGGATTATAAATCATTCTACTATAAAGACACATGCACACATATGTTTATTGTGGCACTGTTCACAATAGCAGACTTGGAACCAACCCAAATTCCCATCAGTGACAGACTAGATAAAGAAAATGTGGCACATATACACCATGGAATACTATGCAGCCATAAAAAAGGATGAGTTCATGTCCTTTGTAGGGACATGGATGAAAGTGGAAACCATCATTCTCAGCAAACTGACACAGGAATAGAAAACCAAACAGCATGTTGTCACTGATAAGTGGGTGTTGAACAATGAGAGCACATGAACACAAGGAGGGGAACATCACACACTAGGGCTTGGTGGGTGGGGGGCTAGGGGAGGAATAGCAGGGGGTGGGGTGATTGGGGAGGGATAGCATTAGGAGAAATACCTGATGTAGATGACATGGTGATGGATGCAGCAAACCACCATGATGGCATGTGTATACCTATGTAGCAAACCTGCATGATCTGCACATGTATCTCAGAACTTAAAATATAATAAATAAATTTTTAAAAATGAAAAAGTGAAAAGAATTTAAAGAAAAATTGATTCATAGTCAACAATAAAGTTTGATAATATTTGATAAGATTATTGAAATTGTAAGAGAAAAAAAATGGCCTCTAGAATCCAGACAAAACACCAAGTCCTTTAAAAGGGAAAGAAAATTGAAAGTACATTATTCTTTTCAATGTTTGTAGACTATGGCAGATGCCAATGCAGCAAATGTATTTAGAATACCTAAGGAAATAATATATGGAAACAGAATTTTATATATACTGATGATGGCAGCGGCAGCCAGTCTAGAGTGGCCACTGCCATGATGCGGGCTACAGTTAGAGAGGCACAGCTGGGGCTTCATGCTCCATGCAGCTGTTGAGAGCTGGGAATAGGCAGAGACCCTGCTTCTGAGTTGGCATAATGGGAGGCTCCCAGCTGAGGCTCTGGATCCAGGCATTCCTGTGCTCTTGGAGACTGGGAGCAGGCAGGAACCCCATCTTCCTGGGGGCAACTGCAGCCACTCAAGCCACAGTTGTGGACCCAAGCATCTCTGCACTCTTGGGGACCTGAGAGGCCCTCTTCCCCCACAGGCTCAGAAGTGCCTGCTCTTATTGCCTGGTTTCTCCACACTCCCAGTGCCCACTCTGATCTCAGAGCAGAGTTGAGGCCAAGCCCTGGTTCTGTCACAACCCAGCCAGGTATGCACATGCTTGGGGCAGCACTGACACAGCAGCCCCCTCTGGACTCCAGGCACCAATTAACACATAAGGGAGGCCCAGGGGACCGTGGGCAGCTTGGCACTGGCCTCAAGGCATCCCTCAGCACAAACAACCTGGTTTCCATGAATAGTGGCCAGAGGCAGACAAGCTCCTGGGTAGAAATGGGTCGGCCCCTGGTGATATCCCACATTCAAGCCAGGGAATACCTGAAGCCTAGGACAGAGTCCAAACTTCAGTCCAGCAGACCAGAGTAGGAACTTATGGTACTTTTCTGGGCCCACCCATAGTTGCCTATGGACCAATCAGTATTCTCTTCCTCTCCTCCAATGCTAATAAAAATCCCAGACTCAGCCAGATTTAAAAAGAGATGTCAGGACAAACAGCTAAAGAGAGGAGCTATCCACTTCAGTGTCTCTTCTCTGCTGAGAGCAGAGAAGACAATCAGGATGACCAGCTATGGAGAGGAGCTACTCACTCCAGGGTCTCCTCCCTGCTGAAAAGTGAACACTCGTCAGGCCACCCTGGCTGTGGAGAGGAGCTACCCATTGCAAGTTTCCTGTGAGCTGTTCTATCACTCAATAAAGTTCCTCTTCACCTTGTTCACCCTCCACTTGTCCATGTATCTCATGTACAATAGAATAACTGGGAATCTGCTGAATGGCAGAGATGCAAAAGCAGTAACACTAACAGGGCTAAAACATGTCCTTTGTTTGCGACATTGCAGACAACAAGGAGAGAAGAGCTGTGACCTTTTGGAGAGCCCAGATGTAAGAGGTCCCCTAGTCAGGGCTGTGACACCCTCTTTGGGGCTTTGCAGTTTCTGACATCTTTAAGCTTCTGGACACCAATGTGTTCTCCAGTGCCAGCCATGAAAACTGCTTGCAGGACACCTGGTCCAGCTGCAGCCTTGCAGGGAGCTGGCACCCTTGACAGCACCTGGAGCTGTTCATCCTACCACAGCCAGCATGCTTGGCTGTGCACAGTGACAGAATCCCATGCCTGCTCACTAACACATCCCTCACCATTCTGTTCACCCTTGGCAGGCATGGGATCCAGGCCAGTAGTGCAAGCTGAGTGTAGCCTGCCAGGCTGAGTAGGACCAGCAGACCCAAGCAAAACCTGGGCAACAGTGCCACTGGCCACAGAGGTTTCTGGCGAGTAAGGCAACACCCCAAGGATCCCGTAACACTGAGACTGAATTTCCTGCCAGAAGAAAATAAAGAGCTACTACATGTAAATAAGCAATAAATCAGTGAATATGCTTTCTGAACAATGTATTACTGAAACAGCTTCAAATAGACATGTTTAGAAAAGTTTTCACATAATGATTGCTACTGAGCATTGAATATATTTATCTTTACAAATAGCACAAAGCTATATATATCAAACTGATTAAATGTCTGAGAATTAAGATATTATAGACAATAAAATTATCCCAAATGAAGGTATAAGAGAGAGAAATCTTAGTAGAGAAAGCTCTATAACATCATGTAAGTATTAACTGGGAGTTAGATAGTATTTCCTTAAGCAAGAATTTTGGAGAGGATGAGGAAAGTGGAAGAAACAGTTTATTAGAAAATTGCAAAATTGTTCATAGTGCAATACTAATGGACAATATCTATTTTAAAAATGGGGACTAAGTGTATACTTTAATGCTATAAGTAAAAGTTTGTGATTAGAACAAATGCAAATCATTATAAAGAGCAAATTAAAGTTTTTTAAGAAGATTACATTTTATTTTTCAAACGAGCAATTATTGGGGATTTTGAGGGGAATAATTCCACCACATCTAATTCAATATAAATGGATTAAAAGAGGAAATAGTGTTGGCAGGGAAATTTGGTTCTGTAAAATTGATGCAAAGGAATCTCACTTTCTATTGGAACACTATTCTTTAATAGTATTACAGGGTTGTATTTCCTAATATTTTGCATTTCTTCTATTGATGTCTATGAGGAAAAAGATTCCATAGCTCTCTTATATTTTCACATTTATTTTCTAACCTTTTATTCTGTCATCTCTGGAAAAGTTTAAATAACACTGGGCAATTTTTGAAGTTTCTTTCTCTTCCATATTTATGCATTGTATTGAGTGTATATTTTTGCTTAGTTTATCTAAAACAGTAGGGACCTTATTTTTGTGAAACTCTTTTTTTGGTTCAAGAATAATTCACCTAGTTACATCTTCTTTAAAGGAATCCATCTATTCAGATTATCTGCCTCTTCTGAGTCAGTTTTAGCAACATGTAATCACAAAATAATCATCTTTCCATCTACTTTATCCTAAGTTATTTGTACAGACTTAAACAAAGTAAATCTAAAATTCTTTCAGATCTTTTCAATCTATAGTTATTCTATATTTTAAATTTCGAATTAGTGTTTTCTTCTGAAAAATAAGTTAGCTTCTCTTTGGTGGCACACTTCACAGTAACCACTCCTTTCTCTGACCTTTCAGATGTAGCTGCCCTGTTATTGGTAGTATAAAGATTAATATGCTAACAATCCTTTGTGATTGACTATACCCTATCCACACCTTTGTATACAGTCCCTTTATTAAATCTTCTTGAGTTCTCCCAAACTGAATATGTAATCTCTTTCTGCAAAAATTCACTACTCTGCATTGCAACCTTTATTAGAAACATAATTCTACTGACACCACCATGTTAAAAATCATCATGACACCATCATGTTGAAAATCACAGATTTTCAGCCCACATTCTACACTTGAAAACATCCAAATCTCTTTGCTTGTCCTTTCACTGTGGCTCTTTTCCTATAGATATCAAACTGATAACGATAAACTCTATGTTCTTTTTTTTTCTTTCTCATACAAAATACTTTTCTAGACTTAATATTGTCTGGATCTTTAGAGACAATTTGAAGGACCTATACTTTTGCTGCAGCAATTATTTTCTGTACAATGTGAGAATTATTTTTCTGTTTAATTTTCACATACAGTTTGTTTTCACCCTTACATATTGCTTACATAGGTGCCTCTCAAATGCTTTTTGAGATATAAATATGCAGGCAAGGGTGAGGTTTCATTCACAGCCACTTGGTCAAGTTCCAACATCAAACAGACATTAATCCAATGAGGGCTGTGCCACACATTGGGAGCTTCTTCAGCATTTACTGTTGTGCTTGACCCTATTGATGGAAAAAATATAAAATATTGCTATCCTCAAAATTCAATTCTATCAAGACATTTATGGTATCAGGCAACATGGCAATATTAAAATTAGTTTTACCTCTTGTAGAGATAGGATCTCACTATGTCACACAGGCTGGTCTCTGACTCTTATTCTCAAGGGTTCCTCCCATCTCAGCCTCCCAAAGGATTGGGATTACAGGCATGAGTCACTGTGCCTGACGGATGGACAGCATTTTAACTGAGACATATTTATTACAAAATTATCACTTTATCCACGATGTATTTCTTTTCTTTAAATTTACTTACTTATTTAGGTAGTTATGACATGCTATTGTAATCAATCTGAGTGAAGTCTTATATTAATCTAATTTTAAAATAATTATTACCATTAATATTTTGTTTATTCTAGTATCATAATCACATTCCACTATCCTTCATTCTTCTTTGCTAAGTTATGTACACTCAATTTCCCTTTTACATGTTTATGTATATATAAAAAATGTACACAGATGAACTTGTGTATAACATCATTTTTATAATTTTTATTTAAATTATGCTTTGAGGTTGATACCTATTGAAAAATTTTACTACGTTTTTCATTATCTTAGTGAAATTTATGCCTAGTGATATATTTCTGTATTCTTCCATTTTTCTGCTCTGCAAATAGATATGCAAGAACATCCTTTAAAATATATATTTTTGAACCTATATAAGAAAATCTGAAATATATACCAAGGAATAATACATTCATTGTTATATATATTTCTAGATTGTTCTCAAAAATGGATATCTACCTCTTTATTTATTCAATTTTTTATGACAAACATATGAATTATTTGCAAGCTTGAATATTAATGTAATGTTTGTGATGTTAATGCTCCACATGTGTGGAGTTGCAGTTCATTAGTTTTCATTGCTGTATAGTATTTCGTTAATAGAACACATCACAACTTAATTATTTGTTATAGTTATTGAAAAGGATTCTGCTGGTCTTTATGTTTTTAGTATTATAATAGTGGTTCTATGAAGGTATACAGATTTCAGATCAAATAAATATATAACCACATGTGTAACTGCTAGCTCATAACACATGCATATGAAGAAACAGAGAGTTCTTCTTGCTCCAAATCATTTCTGAAACTATATCCCATTTTCTTCCATTTTATTCATTCTAGTACAGTGAAGCTTTATTGTGATTTTTATCTTGTATAATTTAACTGCTTATTTAATTACATTGAACACATTTTATACAATTTTGTATTTGGATATTTTCTTTTGAAGGTTGTAATCATTCATTGTCCATTGAGCTATGTTTTATTTCTGTTGATTTGTAGGGATGGTTACATGTTCTGGATATATGTCCATCACACATATATTCTCCCTCTCTATAACTCCATAGGCTACTCTTTTTACCTTCTTACTATTGTCTTTTGATGAACTGAACTTCCTACTTTAAATATGGACTATTGTATCATTTTTCTTAGCATAATTTATGTCCTTTTTAAAAAGAAAATTCTTGTTTACTACAAGTACATAAAGATGTTCTCCTACATTTCCCTTTAAAGTAGAAATATTTATATTTATATATGAAATCCATATGGAATTGATTTTTGTGTGTGATTCTTATATATATTTTATCCCATATAACTATCCAAATGACCCAGCACTATTCATCAAAAAGAAACTCTTTTTCACTTCTATACTCTCACCTTTGTCATATCTCAAGTGACTATTTATGTGTAGATGTGTTTCACTATCCTCTATTCTGTTATTTCAATCACCTTTTGTAACAAACTCTTGTATAACTTTTATTAGATTATTTTAGTAAATTCTGGATTTTCTCCAATGCTATTATAAAAACTATCACTCTTAAAATATAATTATCTCTTTGTGATTGATTTTATTTTTATTTACCTTGTATCTAGAAGCCTCCATGAATTAACTTGTTAATTCTAATAGTCCATTTCTCAGCACTTTTAGAATTTTGCTTATATTCATGTCATCTATGAATATTAGCAAGAGTATATTTAGTTTTTTCCAATCTTTATGTCTAGTTATTTATTGTCTTATTACATTGACTGAGAACTTCTTTGTAATGATGAATTAAAACAATAAAAGTTGGAATCTTTGCCTTTTTCCTAATTTCAAGAATTTTTAAAAAATATTTTATCACTAAGTACAATGTTAACAGTAAAGTTTTTACAGATTCTCATGGAGATTGATTTTGTAGGTTATCTGGCTTTTTCTCTTAAATAGAGTGGAAGTCACACTATTTCCAGCTTTCTATAGCCCAAGTAAAAACCAATATAATGAGAGTTTAAAAATGCAAATATGTTTTACTCATAAAACATCTATTATTCTAATTTCTTATTCTAAATAATCAAATTGTTAAGAATGAATATATTGTTCATGCAAGAGGTTATAATAAAAGAAAGTCTGCCACTTACTAGCTCCAGATGTCAGCAAAATTACATATATTCTGTGAGCTTCATTTTTAATACTGTGGAGTGAAGGAATAAAAATTTCTATAGCCATTATAACTATGTAAATGATAAAAACAAAAAGGAAATAATTTTTAAAAGTTTTAAGTATTTTCATTATTGAAAATATAGCAAATTAAAATTATTGCTAAGAAAATTTTAATACCTCAGAATCCATAACTTATTCTTAGCTACATTAATTCTATACATTATTCATATAAGCTTATGGGAAAATTTCTAAAGATAATAAATAAGGAAATATTATTTCAGGATTGGTTAGTAAACATTAAAGGGAAAGTATTTCTCTCAGCTTAATAACTTCAATGAAATACTGATTTGTAGAAGATCTTATAAATTTTCTGAAATTATTTTTATTTTTAACCTTGTGACTGTAAATATTGAATATTAGAAGATATTCTTGTGTTCCATACTTTATCTAACAAGTATGGTATAAATTTGTTTTATATGCAGTTTGCAATAAAATATCTGTCTCTTGTTTGTGTTGTATATTGACTTCTATATATTAGGTTGGTGCAAACATAATTGTGGTTTTTGTTAATAAATTTTAATGGAAAAAACTGCAATTATGTCTGCACTAACCTCATATGTGTCTATATTTAAATAAGTGAAAGTTAGAATCTGTTATTATCAAATTTTGTACTCAAATTTTGATTTTGTGGGAAACTGTATGCACATAAAGACAGGCATCTTGGGATATTTTAAACTTTGGGGACATATATTAATACATTTTTGAAAAAAAACTAACACTTTATATTAGATATATTTCCCATAATAGCAGAAATGAAATTAATGAATTATATCTGTCATCATTTCAAAATCTTCTAAAATTTAAGTTGATCAAGTAGACTTAGTTCTCTTAGACACATAAACTTATTTTTGACTCTCCAAATTTATGAAATTCACCTTAAATTATTATACTTATAAATCTATGTCTGTAAATTTGTACACAAACTGAAAAGTATATTTATTAAACAGCATGAAATTATTCTGGAACTAACTCAGAAAAACTCTCAATAACTCTGTTCTTTATTAGGTCAGAGGTTCTCAGGGTACTTTTTAAGTGCCTGAACAGATCATAGAACTTGTTAGTTCCCCTGGAAAGATTATTATCAGTGAGGGAGTGTTAGAACTGTATCTTTAAAGCAAAAATTCTTAAAACACTGTTTTATTTGAAAATGTTTGATGTTAGGTGCCTTTTTCAATATACTCTTTCTTGCCAACAATGTATTATGCCTATTGTTTCTTTAGATATTTTTATTGAGGGAGGCTTGTTTGAAGTCTCAGAGTTAATGTCTATTTCACCAAATGGCTGTTCCATTTTTATTTTGTTCACCTTATAAAACAATCTAAAATCAATGGGATATTCACTAGTAAATATTTACTAGGAAAGACTTGTGTCCTTCACTGTATATTCACTTAACTCTGAAAGAAACAATTGTCATAACTAGATTATTATGACTTGGAAATCAATGGTTACTATTGATGTACCTTCTATGTCACAGGCACCAGGGTTCCTAATGCATAATTTAGTGCCTGACAAATTGATGATATCATGGGAACATTTAGTTATATAGTCAAACAAGGTACAATCTATCTAACTGGTGAGTGAAGATGTTTTTGACTGCATGATATAAATTTAGGAATTTAGCCTCTTCCTAAATGTATACTTCATTTGTTCTGATAAATGTCAAATTACCATAGACAACATAGCCAAAATTAAGTGTTAGTAAAAAGGTTATTTTTGTAATAATCAATAAAAAGCAATAGATGAGAGATCTCTTTTGTGAAATGAAGTATGGGTAGAGGAAGGCAGAAGAAAACATCAGAAACTGCATGTGAAGGATAGAAGAATGGAATAGTATAATGATGAGTAGACGAATATTGAGAAGGTACATGTTTGATGAGTATGGTTTGGTAGATGAGATTGATGATGCTGTAGTTAATTTCTTCATTTCACAAATTTTCCTTGCATTGACTGTATCATGGAATGTGGAAAGTCTCTGCCATGTCACGTATAAATGATAATTGCTCACTTAAGGCCAGATAACTCCATGAAGAACACTTTGAAATGGACAAAGTATTTGTTGTTGGGCACTCTAGAGAAAAAATTCTCGAAGTGTATATTTATAACATTAGACCCATAGGATGTTTGATAATAAAATGAGATTTGAAAATATTGGAAACTATTATTCTTTGGAAAATCAAAATATATATTAGCAGATTAAAGAAATGAAGTCCTATAGTTTGTAATGTTGAACTTTGTAAAATTACTCTTTCCTAAGTATAATAAATTTGAGCTTAAAAAATAAACATTGTGGCTCATGCCTGTAATCCTAGCACTTTGAGAAGCCAAGGTGGGTGGAACACTTGAGGTCAGGAGTTCAAGACCAGCCTGGTCAACATGGGGAAACCCAGTCTCTACTAAAAATACAAAAATTAACCAGGCATAGTGGTGCATGCCTGTAGTCTCGGTTACTTGAGAGGCTGAGGCAGGAGAATCCCTAGAACTCAGGAGAGGGAGGCTGCAGTGAGCCAAGATCCTGTCACTGTACTCCAGTCTGAGCAACAAAGTAAGCAAAAAAAAAAAAAAAAACCTAACCAACCAAGCAAGAAACCCCAGTGATTATATATCATTAAATGATATTAGTTTTCCAGAATGGGGAACCTAGGAAAAACTGAAAAAAAAAAGAACTTCTAAAGTATTTTATAGCTCTAGAATTCTAGGATTCTAGATATAAATTATTACTTATATACAAATACAAATATATTCAATATTAAGCTGCTTTTCGTATAAAAAATTAATGCTAGAATATCACATAAAATTAATACCACCATATTTAACTATTAGATGTAGAGCAAATAATACATGTTATTATAATAAAAATTGTGTAATCTACCCCCAAAAGAATTGTATTAGAGTAAATTTTATTAAATTTTGATTTAAAATTTTGATATATTACATTCTGGTTTATATTAATTTGAAATCATTTTCATATTAATTTTGAGAAATTCCTTTTATTTTCATCAGAATTACTGGCTGGAAATTTTATTATGATTGCATGTAATCTTTACATCAGTGAGCCGATTCCTTTCCATCTACTTTGCTTTAATTTTTTACAATTTGTTTTACTGGTTTTCCTTTTTTCTCTATTGGACCTTTAAATGACTCCTTAAAATGTCAACATTCTAATCTCCAGAACTTATAAATATGTTATTTGGTAAATGAGATTTTAGGTTGCCAATCAGCTGACCTTAAAATAAGAAGATTATCCTGGATTATAGGGGTAGGACTGATGTAATCATAAAGGTCCTTAAAGGAATACAAAAGAAGAGTGAGAGAAAAAGACATTATAATGAAAACAGGATCAGAGTGATGGTATGTTGTTGACTTTGAAGATGAAGGAAGGGGCTCAATTAAGCCAATACATTTTTGGTAATTTGTGAAAGAAGAAATAGGAAACAAATGTTGTGTGTAAAGCTAGAGATCAGAGTATTAGAGGACAATATTCCAAACTCAGAAGTATCAGTAAGACAACATTTTAAACTTTTAAATTCTATGAAGCCAGTGATTTACTTTTTGATCTTCATTAGAAGACCAAAAGGTTGTTAGATTGCCTTCATATTTAAAATAAGCATATTTGGATAAATAACTTTATCCATAAATAGATCCACACTGAAGTTGATCAAATAATTACTCTCATGGTAATTTAATCTATTAAATAGGAGACTCAAATATTTTCTATTAAAACACGTATTTTTTAAATTACAAATGATTATTTTTGTTTTTTTGACTGTAATTAATGATATGAAGAGGAAGAGAACTTGGTTTATTTCTTTTTTGCCATTGCCATCTAATTTTCAATGTTTTCTGTTTCATTGATGTTCTACTTTCACTTGTGTGAAAAATAGATTCAGAATATCTAGAGTTTTGAGAACATGGGATCTGATAATTTTTTACTTTTAACATATTTTTGAATTATATTAGTGTATCTCAATGAATTGTATTTAAATAACTACTAAGTAAAATGGGAATTCAATACTTTCTTGTCCCCTTGTGGAAAATAAAAAGCAAAGTAAAATTTAGTGCCTGGTAACAAATTAGTTGTCTATACCTCAAAGTCAGTAACAGAGATTAAAGTATAGCATTTCTTCCTGGAATGTGTAATTTCGACCCATAAATCACTCTCTTGACATAAAAAGCTTGGAAAAAGAAGACCAAGAAATGCAATAATGTTGGACAACACTAATGGTGAGGCACTGTGAGCTTGGGATGCCTATGCTCTCACCATATAACACCTTTACCTAATACTGTCTAAAGCTGAAGTAGAAATTGTTCTAATTTGGACAATATATTTAATACAATTCACTTTTAACTTACATTTTACTTCCTGCTACCTGGTAAAAAGTTCAGGAGCAGCTGGGCTTGGTGGCTTACGCCTGTAATCCCAGCACTTTGGGAGGTTGAGGCGGGCGAATCATGAGGTCAGGAGATCGAGACCATCCTGGCTAACACAGTGAAACCCCATCTCTACTAATAATACAAAAAATTATCTGGGCATAGCCAGCTACTTGGGAGGCTGAGGCAGGAGAATCACTTGAACCCTGGAGGCGGACTTTGCTATGAGCTGAGATCGCGCCACTGCACTCCAGCCTGGGCAACAGAGCAAGACTCTGTCTCAAAAAAAAAAAAAAAAAGTTTAGGAGCAATATTTTGACTTCATTTTCTGCATTTTAGTATAAATTAACAGGAAAATATTTAGTAACTGCTAGTATAATAATAAGTCACTTTTATTTGTGGTTGAAGCCAGTGAAAAGTGAAGCAAGTAGACCTGGTTTTTTAAAAAAATTATTATTAGAATGGTAAGAATAATTTATCTTTCCTTTAAGTTAGAAAAAATGAGGATAGCTTTTCATATGCTTGAATGAATATTCATTTTGGTAAAATTGTATGGGACTGAGAAAGTCATTATTTCAAGATTGTCACTAATAAAACAAAAAAGCTAGACTTCAGGGAAATATTAGTACAAAATTGTCATTAATTCACAAAATGAGTTATAATAATATTATTATTATTTTGACTTATGCCTATGGAATCAAACATTGACTCATAAATATAATAAGATCACACTAATATTTTCTTTCTTCCACAAATAAAAATATAATTCAATGAAACAAGTACCAGTAGACATTTTATCGAATAAGTGTAAACAAAACTTTTTATTCTCAGTACTCTGGGACTCTGGGACTCAGTTTATAAGAGACCACTATAATGGAAAATCAGTTTATAAAATATTTTTCTTTTATCAGAAAGAATAGTGGGCTATATAAAAAGCACTAAATCCACCATAATATAATAACATACTAAATTGCCTGAAATGCAGTCACATTATCAATGCAAAGCAACATTTTTCATTCAGAACATACTCTTATGAGAAGCAAAAAGTAAATATAATGACACATTTACACATCTAAGCAAATATTAACAAATTATCTGGAAACTATTATTTCCTAATTCCATTCCCTAGTCCCCACCTAATCAAGCAAAGGCTGAAAACTCTTAACCCATCTCCGTTTGAGTGTTGAAATAATAAAGGGTAAAGAGCCAGAGAGAATCCTTGCCACAACAAATATGAATTATAAGAAAGTATACAATGCAGTGCTTACCTGGAATTTGATAGATGCTTAATGAAGTGCATACAGAACAAATATTTCCATAAATATTTCTAATGTGTTGTTAGAAGAATTTTGTTTTTGATAAAATTCCGAACAAATAAATGTAAAGCAACTTTTAAAAGTCTTTCATGTGAATACAAACTTCATATTTGACAACAACAGGAAGAAATAAAATACAGACTTGAAAATGGTTGCTCTTTAACAATGCTAAACTCTTCCTGTATAATCAGTCAGTGGTTTCAAGGCTTCCAAATAGAGATAACTCTCAGCTTATAAATCAATGTGGGAGTTCCATTAAACATTTTCAGGGTCCAGGAAAAGAGTAAGAAAAATTAAATTACAGGGGAAAATGACCATGTGAATACAGAACAAGGAATGACTATGCCATTAATTTGAGCTAGTATTTGATCCTTCTTTAATTTCATTAAAGGTGATACAATATCTAGTTAAGTAGAGAGTTGCCATTTCACTTATATATCATGGATCATTTCTATTGTTTGTAATGTGCCTCAATTATTTTTAAAAAATATTTTAATGTAAACTCCATCACCATGTTAATTTAGTGTGATAAGCTTTAAGAAATATATATTTTTTAAGATAATTTTATATTGAGATAAATAATGATCTACACTTATTTGGTTGCTGAGTTATAACATAAGGTAGATTCAAAGTCTTATTGATATTTAATTATTCTATTTATCAATTACCTAAATGATAAGCTTTAAAAAAAACTTTCTGTCATAAATATACTTTCAGAAAAAAGTCTCATCCTTTAAAGTATAAGGAAATGGGCTAGGTTTTGATCTTTGTTGTCTGTGTATAAATGAGGATTTAGTCCCAGTGGAACCCCATATTCCCAAGCTTTGGGATGTGAAGATTCTATGATCTATACATGTAATACCCTCCCCAAAACATTAAAATTGTCAATTAAAAAAATCTAAACACAAGTGTATTCAGTACATTTACTAATTTACTTCTTGTTTATTCCAAAACAGGCCCAGTTTTATTAGATCTCTAACTCTCATCAGAGGTATTTACTGTCTAAATATGCAATTAAAAAAATTAAATCTCAAGTACACTTTTCAAAAGCTACATTTATTGGAAAATTACTAGTGAACTAAAACTTTTCCTTGATTTAAAAAAAGAATTAGAATTCTGTATTTGTTTCTTTATCCCTAAACATATTCCTTTGTCCATAAACCAACATTTCCCAAAGTATATTTGTAATAAGCCAATACCACTAACTCTGAAAAATTATGGAATGGCTGTTAAGTACTGAGTTACATCAAGTTAACTGAAATTTTTAAAGTTTTTAATGTGCTTATGAGATTTTTGAATGTTTAATAGTGCACTGTATTTGTGAATTGCATTTGACCAGAGAAATACTCATCTCTTTCTTCCCACATACCCTCACCTAGTATCTCATTGAAAGAGTATTCTGAGAAACCAATCACAGAAATGCTACCCTAGAAAAATAACTTTCTTTAAATAAGTGAAGTTTATTTTTTGTTTTGTCTAATGATTTACTTAGAGTCCATAAGAAATCCTCCAATAACACATACACAGACACATTTACACTACCTCACTCTTTCCCAGTGCTCATTATTCTGTCTCTTTTTCAGACTTTATATCTAGGTGCTGTGAATTATACTCTTTTTTACCAGTAAGCAAAAAATCTCCTCTTTTAAACCACATCTTGATCTGGAAATGCATTGCAGTTTCTTTTACAAATATTAGTACATCCTTTTAAAAAACAGCATTGTAACACCTCTCCTAGGTAGTGAAGTCATTAGTTGTATATAATATTTGATATTAACATTGAAAAGGCATGTGGGCTCTGGAAAGAAGAAAGCTAAATTAAGGTCCTGACTCCATCTCTCTTTGTAACCTTGAACAAATATAAAATATTTAACCTATAAAAACCTCATCTTCTCATTTTAATAACTATCTCATGAGGACTAAGAACATATAAACTCTCTTTGTATAACACAATGCAGACCACAGATTAAGCATTTGGTGAATAACAGTTATTAGCATTGTAGCTATCCATATTACTAATTTTTTTTCTTTTTTCTTTTTTTTTTTTTTTTTTTTAGCTATTCAGTGCTATGCTGAATACCTAGAATTCAGCATAGTACTGGAAGTCCTTAGCCAGGACAATAACTCAAGAGAAAGAAATAAAAGTTATCCAAATAAGAAGAGTCAAAGTCAAACTATATGTTTGCAGAAGATATGATTATAAACCTAGAAAATCCAACAATTTCTCTCCCAAAATGCCTAGATATGTTAAACAACTTCCCCAGTTTCCGGATACACAATCAATGTACAAAAACAAAGAAAATGTGGCACATATACACCATGGAACACTATGCAGCCATAAAAAAGGATGTCCCTTTGTAGGGACATGGATAAAGTTGGAAACCATCATTCTCAGCAAACTGACACAGGAACAGAAAATCAAACACCGCATGTTCTCACTCATAAGTAGGTGTTGAATAATGAGAACACACAGACACAGGGAGGAGAACATCATACACTGGGGCCTGTTGAGGGGTGAGGGTGTAGAGGAGGGACAGCAGGGTTGGGAAGATTGGGGAGGGTTAGCATTAGGAGAAATACCTAATGTAGATGATAGGGGGATGGATGCAGCAAACCACAACGGCACGTGTATACCTTTGTAACAAACCTGCACGATCTGCACATGTACCCCAGAACTTAAAGTATAAAAAAAATTATTGGCATTTCTATAAATGAAAAAGTCCAAGCAGAGAGCCAAATCAAGAACAAAATTCTATTCACAACATCCACAAAAAGAAGAAATTAGAGACGACACAAACAAATCAAAAAGTATTTGATGCTCATGGATAGGAAGAATCAATACTTTTTAAACGGTCATACTGCCCAAAGCAATTTACAGATTCAATGATATTTCTATCAAACTACCATTAATATTCTTCACAGAACTGGCAAAAAAAAAATGTTTTAAAATTTATGTGGAACCTGAAAAAGAGCCCAGAGAGCAAACGCAATTCTAAGCAAAAAGAACGAAGTTGGAGAGATCACATTACCTGACTTCAAACTATGCTACAATGCTACAGTAACCAAAACAGCATGACACAGTCAAAAAACAAAGACACATAGACCAATGGCACAGAATAGAGAGCCCATAAATAAAGCCACACACTTAAAATAATCTGATCTTTGATAAAGTTGACAAAAACATGCAACGTGGAAGAGACTCTCTATTCAGTAAATAGTGCAGCGATAACTGGTTAGCCATATGCAGAAGATTGAAACGGGACCCTTCCCTTAAAACATATACATATACATACATTATATTATCAAAAAGTGAAAAAAATAACAGATGTTGGTGAGGTTGTGGAAAAAAGGGAATGCTTATACACTGCTGGAGGGTATGTACATCAGTGTAGCCGTTGTGAAAAGCAGTTTGGTGATTTCTCAAAGAAGTTAAAATGGTAGTACCTATCAACCCAGCAATATCATTACTGGGTATAGATCCAAAGGGTTATAAATTATTCTGAGGTAAAGATACATGCCCATGAGCCAGGGGCAGTGGCTCACGCCTGTAATCCCAGCACGTTGGGAGGCTGAGGTGGGTGGATCATGAAGTCAGGAGATCAAGACCATCCTGGCTAACACAGTGAAACCCCGTCTCTACTAAAAATGCAAAAAATTAACCAGGCATGGTAACATGCACCTGTAGTCCCTGCTACTCGGGAGGCTGAGACAGGAAAATTGCTTGAAGCCGGGAGGTGGAAGTTGCAGTAAGTTGAGATCACCCCTCTGCACTCCAGCCTGGGTCACAGAGCAAAACTCCATCTCAAAAAAAAAAAGTTACTACATGTTGTCTTTCTTCATTTCATAAAATTATTGAACTGATTTCTATAAATAATATTTGATAGAGCGTTGACTGTTAGAGTACTCTTTATTTCAGAAAAAAGACTGTCACAAGTTAACATCACCTTAATATGGAATCGTGTTATTCAAGACAGATATTGTCTAAGTAGCAATGTTTCAGAAATAAGACTGCACTGGCAAAAGAGGCAAAGCTCCATTTTGAGGCAGTCTAGACACACGGTCTGGTGTACATTTCCATAAATTTAAATTGAAAATTGACAAGTAGAATAAAAATGGAACTAGCCTATGCTGTTGGTCCTCTGTTTAAAGTGTAACTCTAGAGAAAAGATGAAAAAGAAAAAAAGCAGCATTCTGAAATATTAACACCAAACACTGAGGAAACCCTTCTGGCAATAAGTCAGAAGTGATAAGGGAGAATGTGCAGTCTAAATCAGGAGGCTCTGCATGAGGGGCTATGCTGGGTGCAGCTATCAGGTATTTCTTTCGTTCCTCCCACGTTAAGTTAGGCATATTATTGTTTGACCCTGCCACCGTAGAACAAGAAAACAGTTACCGCAGCTGAGACCACACAGGTTTTGTTGGGATACTGTCAACACGGCACCAAAGCTTGGCCAGGGAGGGAATGTGGTTCAGGTAGACCTGCTAAATATGAAAGTTCCTACTTTCTTTCTCTCTCCATCCTTCTACTCCCAAAGATGTGAGTTAAAATCAAAAGAGATTATAACCTTGAACTGCTATACTTTATTTTTTTGATGTGGGGGAGGGGGCAGGATCTCACTCTGTCGCCCAAGCTGGAGTGCGGTGTTATGACCTTGGCTCACTGCAACCTCTGCCTCCCATGTTCAAGAGAGTCTTCTGCCTCAACCTCCCTAGTAGCTGGGGCTATAGGCACCTGCTACTGCACCTGGCTAATTTTTGTATTTTTAGTAGAAACAGGGTTTCACCATGTTGGCCAGGCTGGTCTTGAACTCCTGACCTCAGTGATCCGCCTACCTCAGTCTCCCAAAGTGCTGGGATTACAAGAGTGAACCACTGTGCCCGGCCATGAACTGGTATACTTTTTGAAGTTTAAAAAGGTATTCTGAGGGATGGAGTTGCAGAGTTATCTGAGGGATAGAGCTAGAAGATAGGCTGGTAACAATGTGAGTACTGCAGTATTTAGAGTACTCTTTCCTCAGGCAAAACCCTCAACTTTTCTCAAAGGTATGGTGCAAATCAAAGTCTGGGTTTCAGTGTCTTCTCCTGATAAGCATACCCAGCTTCACCTTCAGGAATACTTGGAAGTGAGAATAGCTTCTGGACAAAAAATATTACACATATGTTTTATATCACTGCTATGTAAATATGACAACAAACAGAAATATGGAGGTTACAAAAAAAGTAAATAGAAGAAGTTCAATAATTTAAAATAATAAGTAGTGTGCTCAAAAGAAGAGAGTAGTAGTAATTAGAAATAATCTTAGTAATTAGAAATAATATTGGTAATATGAAACTAGAGCAAGAAACAGCAATAATTAGTATGAAAAATATTATAATTAACATTTTTAAATAGATGGGTGTATTTCTGGTTTCAGTTCCAAAATGTAAAGCTTGGAAGTCTTTACTTACCTACTTACAAGAATAGCTAGAAAAAGTGAAAATCAGTGACTTATCCTGTATTCAAGAGAACTAACATCATAGAGAAATCTGCAACACTGAAATTTGGAGAAGCAGATGAATCCAAAGAGGCACAGCCGAGACCTGCTTACCTGGAGCAGAAACTGCTAGAGCCAGAAGCTAATATAAATACTTAAATGTTAACTTTGATGAATGCAATAGACTGATGAGAACTAGTGTGAGAGTAAAAAACTTCTGAGCTGCAATCTTGGGGGAAGCCCATACTTTTCTGGACTGTTCTCAGAAACACCACTAGGTTCTCATAGTTAAGATGTCGAAGATCTCTTTGTGGCTCTGGCAGAGAAAGGGAGAGAGTTATCACTGTGAAATGAGTCTAGATCCTTCTCCATAATAAAAGCCTACTTTTCAAGAGGAAAATAATTAGCAAGAGCCTTATCCTGAGAAAATGAAATTCTTCTGGCTTCAGTACCCTTCAGCCTTCCTATCCAAGATCAGGGAAAATCACAGTCAATAGGAGTGAAGATTTCAATTAAATTTATTAGACCACTATACCAGGGAAGAAAATAGGAGACTCTGGGATGGGAAAAAAATTTACACCCTTTGAGGAATACTTGTAAAACTCACAGCCCAAGTACAGGTTTACTAAAAGACTGAGTTTAATCAGAAGATTATAGAATGTTCCTTCTCTCTCACATAACACTACACCAAGAGTAATACAATATAATAATCGATTAAGGCTGCAAGAAATGCAAGACCTAGAATATTTTTTAATGTATTTTGGTCTACAGCAAAGTAAAGCAATAAAGGCTCTGAAGAGTAACCTGGCTACATTTTAAGAAAATATTTAAATATGATTTCTCCACTAAAATTAGCCCTTCCTAAAGTTATTTGCAAGTGGAAAACGTAATTTATGGTCAGTTTAAATCATTTCTCCACTAAAGGAAATTCCCACAGGCATCCAGAATCTCTCTTTATCTTCTTTTGTAGTTATTTTTATTGTCTGTCTAGACTTTTAAAACAGGCTTCTAGGTGTGACTAATAGGCCATACAGAAATACTTTGCATCATATTACACTTTCAGATGTTCTCTTACACCTTGCCTTAAATTTAACTATACCCATTTTCTCTTGGACAAGCTTTCCCAAGGTGGCTGTTCAATTCCAGTTGAAGCTAATGAGTCTAATTTAGCTGCCTCTACTCAGATGAAATTGCCTTGCGATTCAGTGTCAGCATCCTTTCTAAAGAATTTATTTGAATGTTCTGTTAAGATAGTTTGCAAACAATAGAATTTTATTTCCAGATATAGAGCATCTAACTTTTATTTGGTAATCAAGAGAAAGGAAATCAATCATATTTTTATTTTGGTTTAAGAAAAGAAGCCTAAAGTGTAAAGAGACTTTTCATTAAATTAAACTACATTAGAAACAATGATTTTTATTCAAGTTTTAAGATGTTCTAAATTCTTTTATCCCCCATATTGCAAACTTTTTATTAGACAACAATTATTTCATGCAAATATTAAAATAGTATTGCAATACATATTGCAATATCTGTTTTATTCCTGGTGATACGAGCATTTTTCAAATGTTCTAATTGTGTATAAAATAATATAGCATATGTTATATATACATGAGTGCTGTTTATTCCTATAAAACATTCATTTTGAATTTCCGCATCTATTATTTATTTGCTGAAAGCACAATGTGAATTTTTAAATTACACTCAAAGTACACAAATAAAATGAATAGCAGGCAAAAAGCCCCTGGCATTCACGATAAATATATAGAAACCAATGTAAACAAGCCAACTATCTTTGTGACAAAATTTTCTACACTGTTTCATGGTATATTGCTTTAAAATGCCACATTCCATTAAATATTGGAGTTTTCATGAGGATATGTATTAAGCATAGGAAAACTATTCTATCATATCTTTAAATGAGTAAAATTATTTATTGCCAGTGTTTACAGACAAAATAAAACTTGTCCAAGAAGGACTGGTAATTTAGGAGACTGTAACTTTGCTGCTTCCATTTGTCTCCACAAGGTAGTCACATGTTAGATTTTACTCTCCTGACATTATGGCTGCATTTCCTGCTCATTGAAACAGTGTGTTGAGCATCTTTTGCACAATAGCTCATAAAACCCTCATAACCTCCCTCTGAGAAGACAGTACCATTACAACATTTTACCCATGAAGAAGCTGAGACTCAAAAAAGATAAGACATTCACTAAATAGCTGATGTTTTAAATCAATCAGGCTTGGGTTTAATCAGTCTTCCTATTTTATCGCCATTAAAGCTTTAATTGAATCACATAGCAAACACAATTTAGGTGGCTTATAAAAACCCCGGCTCTGCCTTCAGGACTCACAATCTAGGGTATATGCAAAAAATTATAAGGTGGTTCCTGACTCTGCCTCAGTTTTAGGAATAGTCTTAGAGAGGCGCCTGTAGCAAGCCAGAGTTTCTGTAACTTGTCTAACAAAGGTGACTGATCCTCAGATCCACTAATAGTTAAATTACAGAAGAGCCATTCTTCCTTTGTTATGTAAAACAGTAAAAAATTACAGACTTTTTAAAAATAAAGAGTTGTAATTTTTTTGAACTGTTGAAAAATCAGAATTTTAGAAAGCCTTTCAAATGAGTTTTTAAAAAAGTCAGTGAGTTAGACTTGGTTTATAGGCTCCCAGTTTGCAACCTGTATGCAAATATGGACTCATCCATTCCCTCTGCTCTGAGATTTTTCTCAGTCATCTGATTTCACTGAAAAACAGTGATGCAGGACAGATGAGTCCCAGAACTGGGGCTTAGCCTAGGAGAGTTCTTGGCTTCACTCAAGAAAGAACTCAAGGATGAGCCAACGGTGTTAGACAGAAATCTCTTTACCGAACAGTACTGCTCCTTGCAAAGCAATGTAAATCGAGGGGCAAATTATGTAGAACTATCTAAGAAAGGGGTGCCAGTTGTAAACTGCCATAGCACTGGTGGGAGTGTCTTATACCAATGAGCAATGAGGAAAACCAGGGATCACTTTTATGGCCATCTGCTGGTTCTTGCCAGTTTCGTCACTTTGTTCTGTCTGGACCAGATCCTGTTTTGGTCAGCAGGGTTGTGACCAGAAAACAAGTCCTTTAAGTCTTCTAACCCCAGCAGTACTATCTTTACCATCACCTAGGATTAAAAACAATAAGTGGAATTATTTTTTGATCTTCACTAGCCAGTGATTTGTCAGGCCCTGTTATCCTCATTTGCATTTTCACTGAATCTGCTCTGGTCACATCTTCATCACCCCCCTACCTCAGTTTTTCTTACGCTAGTCTACTCTTGCTCAGGATTTTAAACTTTTTTTTACATGTAAAACTGCTGCTTGGAAACTTGTGATATGTTTCTACCACCTAACATAAGTAAATTAAAGGTAAATTCCTTTAATTCCATGTAAATTCCATGACCTGACCCAATCTATCTTTTATCTTTCTGATTCTCAGTGCTCTCAGTTAACCTCTATATTCGTCAGGGTTCTTGAGGGAAAAAGAATAAATGAGATGTAGATATAAGTACAGCTATATAGACAGATCAATATATATTTGTTATAATGAATTGGCTTATATGATTACAGAGCCTGAGAAATTGTAAGACCTGCAGCAGGCAAGCTGGAGACCAAGGAAAGCCAATGGTAGTTCCAGCATGAGTCCAAACGTCTGAGAATGAAGAGAGCTGGTGGTATCTGTTCCAGTTCAGAAGTCAGCAATCTTGGAACCCAAGAAAAGCTGATTTTTTTTTAGTTCAATTTTGAAGGCAGGAAGAGACCAATGTTCTATCTCGTGGCAGTTAGGTAGAAGGAGTCCCCTCTTACTCAGTTTTTTGATTGACAAAAGTCTTTAATTTATTGGACGTGGTCCACCCACACTGGGGAGGGCAATCTATTTTACTCAGTCTATAGATTCAAATGTTAACTTCAGCTAGAAACACCCCATATAGACACATCTAGAGTAATATTAGACCAAAAGTCTGGGCGCTCATGGCCCCATCGAGTTGATACATAAAATTAAGCATCATATATTTCTTCTGTAGAAGTTCTAATATACTATGAAATTTACTTAAATAATGTATGTTTGGATTATCCAATTTACCAGAACATGAGTTCCACAAAAACAGGGCTTTTGGTCTGCTTTGGTCATTCATTTATATTCAACATTTAGAAAAGTTCTCCACACAAAGTATATTGCTCAACAAATTCTTGCTGGATAAATATTGTTATATCGATATTTTGTATTAATATTATGACTTCTAATTCTGTGAAGCCACACCTTCATAAATGTTGGTTTTGGACACATGTATTGCTCTCAAGTGACTGGGAAGTGTGATTATGATGAAAACAGAAGAAAGAGGACTTATTGTTTTAGAATAGTCTAGGAGGGCTTCATAGAGAAGATGAGACAAATTGTGCCCTGAAGGATTAGTTGGAATTGTGGTGAGTTCAGAAGAAGATGGAATACATTCCAATATGACTTTTAAAAAAATTGGAAGAGAGAAAAAGTGCAAATATTAAAACAGAGGAAGAGAGCTGATCAAATTGGAACTACTTAGAATTTTTACAGAAAGTTTAGGATGGAAGGAAAGCAGTAGCAGTTTTGTCTTGATGATGTTCAAGGAGAAAATGTCTGAAGTCAAAGTTTTAGACTTGGAGCCGTATTTTAAAGTCATAAATGCTGTGTCCAGGTTTTTATATCATCTTGTGATGAAAGGGAAGTCAGAAAATAACTCAAAGAATATAACAGCATGACGTATGTAAAATGTAAGAAAATTAATATCACCATGGTTGATAGCTTATAGTCATAAAGAGATTATATAAAGAAAATAAATAGATGACTGATATTTTATTCACTGTCATTTTAGTTATTCCACTAAAAAGAAGCAAAACTAATTACTTTTCAAATAAAAGAGCACTTGTTACCAAAGATATATATTTATCTTTGAGGAGATCAACATACTGTAGGTGAATAATAAAGTTTGGGTTCTCAGGAAGCACCACCTCCCATATCTCTTCATGTCACTCTTGTTTGGCTGTTCAGGGCCCAGAATAGGATCTCTAGACTGAAACTGAGAATAGGCACTAAGAAGCTCTTTGTTAAATGACATACAGATTTGCTTAGATCATTATTGAAGCTCCCTGCAAATAAAGTATATGTTAAAAAGTGGAAGTAATCCATCCTTCTAGTGAATGGATCAGGCCTGTGAAATCAGTTTTTTTTCTAGAAAATAAATAATGAGCAATGAATTAGTACTGGCTATACTTTAAGCTGCAGTTTCCATTGCAAATAGTATTACTTTGCTATTAAAGTTAAGGCCATTTCCTTGGTTGTAAAGCCAACTATTCCATCAGCCAACTCCATTACTCTGAAAAGTATTGGGTGAACATCCATTTTTAATAGCTTAAAATACCAGTGTTAAGCTTGTGTGATTAGGTATGTGTATGTGTGCATGTGCTAAACATACTATTTCAGCAAAAAAGGGATTAGGACTAAAAGCAGGATGAAATCAGAGAAAATAGGAAGGAATAGAAAACTCAAAAGATGTATTATGGAAACAAACTTTGAGCGTGATTTTGTCCAAACAAGTTGATACAACTCTTTCCATTCTTTATCCAAATACAAAATCAGAAGACGTCTCTCAAAAGAGAGGCTAGAATTCCATGGTTGTGAAGAGACTGGAAAGCTTGGCAAATAAGTCTGCTGCCATAAGTATAATTAAAAATACAAAGCCACTCACTTTTATGTATTTGTTTTAGAATCCAAGTAAAAACTGGAATTCCAATATACTTTATATGATAAAAAAATGATATTTTTTCTTTCTGAAAAATAATTTTAGTGTATCTTCAATTTGTCAATGTCTTACTTGAGCCACACTAAAGGAGCCATAATTATGTCATATATTAAAAGAAACACAAGATTTAGCATAATGGAAAATGAAATCGAATTTTGTAAATTAAACAATTTTTGTTTCATGATGCTTTCACTTTGTCATGTATTGAAGAAACCATGATTATATTAGATTTTTTGATTCACAGTCATGAAATCTAACTGAAATGTATTTCTCATATCAAAATGCAGAATGTATACCTAAGATAACTGACTAATTTGAAGCTTGATGATCTCAATTTTCAAGATAATTTATTGAAAATATACTCTGTTCTTTGATTAAATAATAGTTTTCAGTATTAGCTGCTCTTATTTCTAAAAACTAAATAGTCTGTAGCAATTAAAAAAAATAAACTTTTTAATCTTTTTTTTAGAGACAAAGACTTGCTCTATCACCCAGGCTGAAGTGCAGCGGCTTGATCATAGCTCACTGCAGCCTGACCTCCTGGGCTCAAGTGATTCTCTCACCTCAGCCTCTTGGTAGTTAGGACTACAGGCATGCACCACCATGCTCAGGTAATTAAAAAAAGAAAAAAAAACTTTTTGTTTAGAAATGGGTCTCAATATATTGCCCAGGCTAGTTTTGTATGAAGCCAGCCCCCGCATACCACCTGTGGGTACCCCAAGTTCGGTGGCAACAAAGTAATGAGATAAAGAAAGATTAAGAGTGGGACCAGGGGGCCAGTGCATAAACAGAGACTACAAAGGTCCCAAGCTCTGATCTTCCACAGTATTTATTGATTACAATCACTTTGATCTATAGGGTAGGTGGTGGAGTGATGATGGGGAGAGGGTGATGTGATGGTGGGGTGAATCAGAGCTGAAACTGAATCTATAAGCTGGAACGGAATCAGTGAGCTGGAACTAGTGTGTCATTCTAAAAATTGATTACAGTGGCAGTTTCAGGAGTTTCACAAAAAAAGAACATGTGGTTCTATTATCTATGTGCAGCTGGTAGAATGCAGGCCTCACAAGGACCCTATAAGTCTGGTTATGTCTTAGCAAGATTGAAAATGCCTAGAATACTCATACTCCTTTATCAATGGTTTCTTTCTGAGAAAGCAAAATGCTTTGTAGGTTGCATCTGGTTTTACATTATAGCCATAATCATTACAATTCTATAAATATGTTGACAGTTTTCACTGTTGTGTTATTGGATGAAGAATTTGCGAGAGAAGGAGAAGCAATGGATCTTGACTCAATTCTCAGAACTATAAGTGGGTCATCAAAGCTACTCTCTGAATCATAACCTGAATGGGGAAGAGTAGAACACCACTTCTTCCTAAGGCTTGTAATGTTTAGAATGTGTTTTATCTTTATTATCTGGTCTCTCCTTAAAATAACTCCCCATTAACTGAAATAATCTCATCATGTGTGTTTCTTGAAAACTTAAACTGACTAATCCATATAATCATGATGATACCTAATATAAGTATGTTCTTTTATAAGTTTGCTTGTCAAAATAATAATGTAAACCGGCTACACATGATCAGGAATTATTATAAGAATACTGAAAATCTTAACAAATTGAATGTGGCTAGGCATCAGGAGCAAGTAGAGGCTTGATCCCTTTTCTCTCTTATTCAGAAAACTACCTTTATTTCTGACTTTTTAGAAGAAATAAATGGCACTAAACATGGCCTCAAAAAGCCATTCAGCTGAAAACATTCAGGCACGAGAAAGAGAGGGCTGTAATTATTTATCGTCACAAATGCAAAAGTTTCAGGAGAGAATCATTTGTTTATTTACAGTAACTTATCCATCTCCAGTACTCAGTGGCTAGCTGATTAGATAAAATGTAATACAGCCAACAGAGAAACCACTGGAAAAAAAATGATTTGTTGACAATCCCAAATATGTCTACTCTATCAGACATATAAACGGTGCATGTCTGCAACTGGGTTCTAATATTTCATATCAAAACTTCTTTCTTCCTATATTTTTTTATTTCAATAACCTTTGGGGTACAAGTGGTTTTCTGTTACATGGATCAATCATATAGTGATGAATTCTGAGTGCACCTGTTACCCAAATAGCGTACTTTGTATCTAATGTGTCATTTTCTATCCCTAGCTCTTCTTCCACCCTCTTCCTTCCAAGTTGCTAAAGTCCATTGTATCACTCGGTATGCCTTTGCATTCTCATAGCTTAGTACCCACTTATGTGAGAACATACGGTATTTCATTTTCTATTCCTGAGTTACTTCACTTACATTAATGACTCCCTGCTCCATCCAAGTTGCCACAAAATACATTATTGCATTGCTTTAAATGGCTGAGTGGTATTCCATGGTGTGTATATATCACATTTTCTTTATCTGCTCATTAGTGGATAGGCACTTAGGTTAGTTCCACATATTTGCAATTGTGAATTGTGCTGCCATAAACATACATGCACAAGTGTCTTTTTCATATAATGACTTTCTTTCCTTTGAGTGGGTACCCAGCAGTTGGATTGATGGGTCGATGGTAGTTCAGACTTTTAGCTCCGTAAGAAATCACCATACTGTTTTCCATAGAAGTTGTACTAATTTATGCTCCTATCAGCAGTGTATAAATGTTCTCTTTTCCCCATATCCTCACCAATATCTACAGTTTTTTTACTTTTTTTTCTTTTTTGAAGCAAGTTCTCACTCTCTCACCCAGAATAGAGTGCAGTGGCATGATCATGGCTCACTGCAGCCTCGACCTCCTGAGCTCAAACGATCCTCTGGCCTTAGCCCCTGGAGTAGCTGGGACCACAGGTACATGCCATTACACCTGGCTGATTTTGTGTGTGTGTACTTTTCGTAGAGATGGGGTTTTGCCATGTTGCCCATGTTGGTCTCAAACTCCTGAGCTCAAGTGATCAGCCCCTCTTGGCCTTCCAATGAGCTGAGATTCCAGGCATAAGTCACTGTGCCTAGCCTGTTTTTGAATTTTGCAATAATGTTCATTCTTGTAGCAGTAAGGTGGTATCAATTGTGGCTTTAATTTTCACTTCCCTGATGATTAGTGAAGTTGAACATTTTTTCATGTTCGTTGGCCATCTGTAAATCTTCTTTTGAGAAATGTTTATGCCCTTTGCACACTTTTTAATGGGATTATTTGCTTTTCTCTTTGTTTTTGTTTGAGTTCCTTGTAGATTGTGGAGACTAGTCCTTTGTCAGACGTATACTTTTCAAATATTTTCTCCCATTTTTTTGGTTTTCTCTTGATCAGTTGCTGTACAGAAGCTTTTTAGTTTAATTAGGTAGCATTCATTTATTTTTGTTTTTATTGCATTTGCTTTTGGGGTCTTAGTCATTAATTATTTGCCTGGGCTGATGTCTAGAAGAGGTTTTCCAACATTGTCTTCCAGAACTTTTATAGTTTCAGGTCTTATATTTAAGGCTTTGATCCATCTCAAGTTGATTTTTTTTATAAGATGAGAGAGACAGTTTCATTCTACACGTGGCCTGCTAGTTTTCCTAGCACCATTTATTAAATAGGGTGTTCATTCCCCAATTTATGTTTTGGTGTGCCTTGCCAAAAATCAGTTGACTGTGCATATTTGGCCTTACTTCTGGGTTCTCTATCCTGTTCCAATGGTCTTTGACTGCTTTTATAACAGTGCCATGCTGTTTTGGTAACTACAGCTTTATAGTGTAATTTGAAATCCAGTTATGTGGTGCCTCCAGATTTCTTCCTTTTGCTTAGGATTGCTTTGGGCATTTGGGCTCTTAATGATTTCATATGAATTTTAGAATTTTTTTCTAATTCTGTTAAAAATTATATTGGTATTTTTCTGGGAATTGCCTTGAACCTGTAGATTGCTTTGGGAGTTTGGTCATTTTCACAATATTGATTCTTCCAGCCTATGAGCATATGTTGTTTTTCCATTTGTTTGTGTCACTTGTGACATCTTTCAGCAGTGTTTGGTAGTTGTCTTTGAGGAGATCTGTCACCTGCTTGGTTAAGTATATTTTTAGGTATTTTATTTTTTTTTTGCTGCTGTTGCAAAAGGGATTGAGTTCTTGATTTGATTCTCAGCTTGGTTTTTGTTGGTGTATCACAGTGCTACCAATTTGTGCACATTGATATTGTAAGAGACTTTATTTAATTCATTTATCAAATCTAAAAGTCTTTAGGAGGAGTCTTTAGGATTTTCTAAGTGTACAATTATATCATCTGCAAACAGCAACCATTTGACTTCCTCTTTTACAATTTAGATACCAGTTATTTCCTTCTTTTGCCTAATTGCTCTAGCTAGTACTTCTAGCACTATGTTAAATAGGAGTGATAAAAGTAAGCGTCCTGTCTTATTTCTGTTCTTAGAGGAAATGCTTTCAACTTTTCCCCATTCAATATGATGTTGGCTGTGGGTTTATCATATATGGCTTTTATCATTTTGAGGTAAGTTTATCATATACAGCTTTTATCATTTTGAGGTAATTTGTTGAGAGTTTTTATCATAAAGTTATGCTGGATTTTGTCTACTGCTTTTTCTGCATCTATTGATATGATCACGTTTTTTCTTTTTAATTCTCTTTATGTGATGTATCACATTTATTGACTTGCATGTGTTAAACCATTCCTGCATCCCTGGAATGAAACCCACTTGATTATGATGAAATAGCTTTTTGATGTGCTGTTGGATTTGGTTAGCTATTATTTTGTTAAGAATTTTTATGTCTACATTCATCAGAAAAAATGGTCTGTAGTTTTCTTTTTTTGTTATGTCCTTCCTTGATTTTGATATCAAAGCGATTCTATTTATAGAATGATTTATGGAGAATTACCTTTTTCTTAGTCTTTTGGAATAATTTCAAAATCAGTGAAAAGATTTTTCACTATCTCATTTCTTAGGTCTTGTAGTAATTGTTCTATGAATCTAGGAGCTCTAGTGTTTGATGCATATAGATTTAGGATTGTAATATCTTCTTGGTGAATTGACCCTTTTATCATTATATAGTGATCAGCCTTTCCTTTCACTAGGATTGGTGAAATTATTCTTTGAATGAATTTGTGGTAGAATTCAGCTGCGACTTTACCTGGACTTGGGCTTTTTAGTTGTTGTTGGCAATTTTTAAATTACTGATTCAGTCTCACTGCCTGCTATTGGTCTGTTCAAGGTTTCTATTTCTTCTTCATTTAATCTAGGTGGGTTGTATATTTCCAGGAAATTAATAATCTCCTCTAGATTTTCTAATTTGTATGTATAAAAGTGTTCATAGTAGTATCAACTGATCTTTTGTATTTCTGTGTTGTTGGTTATAATGCCTCTAGTTTCACTTTAAATTGAGCTTATTTAGATCTTTTTTCTTGGTTAATCTAGCAACAATCTATCATTTTATTTATTTTTTACAAAAAAAAAAAAAGAAGCTTTTTGTTTCATTGATTGTATTATTTTCTTTGTTTAAATTTCATTTTATTCTGCTCTGATCTTTGTTATTTCTTTTCTTCTCCTAGCTTTGGGTTTAGTTTGTTCTTGTTCCTCCACTTTCTTGAGGTGTGACAGGTTGTCAATTTGTACTGTTTCAGACTTTTGGATGCAGACATTTAGTGCTATAAACTTTCTTCTTAGCACCACTTGTGCTGTATCTCAGAGATTTGATAACTTGTGTCATTACTATCATTATTCAATTCAAAGATTTTTAAAACTTTCATCTTGATTTTATTGTTAATTCAGACATCACTCAGGAGCAGATTATTTAATGTCTTTGTATCTGTATAGTTTTGAGGGTTACTTTTGCAGTTGATTTCTAGTTTTATCTACTGTGGTCTAAGAAGATACTAGACATGATTTCCTTTTTTAAAAATGTACTGACTCTTGTTCTGTGGCCTATTATATGGTCTATCTTGGAGAATGTTCTGTGTGTGGATTAGAAGAATGTACATTTTGCAAACCTTGGGTAGAATATTCTGTTAATATCCATTAAGTTCATTTGTTCTAACACGTCACTTACGTCCATTGTTTCTCTGTAATTTATTTTCTGTCTTAGACATCTGTCTAGTGCTGTCAGGGGGTTATTGAAGTCTCCCACTATTATTGTTTTCCTGTCTATCTCATTTCTTAGGTCTTGTAGTAATTGTTCTATGAATCTAGGAGCTCTAGTGTTTGATGCATGCAGGTTTAGGATTGTAATATCTTCTTGGTGAATTGATCCTTTTATCATTATATAGTGATCAACCTTTCTTTTCACTGTTATTGCTCTGAAGACTCTTTGGTCTGTTAATAGCTACTCCTGCTTGCTTTAGGTTTTCATTTTTGTGGAATACCTCTTCTACTCTTTTACCTTGAGTTTATGTGAATCCTTCTGTGTTAGGTGAGTCTACTGGAAACAGCAGATATTTGAATTGTGACTTTTTATCCATTCTGCCATTCTGTATATTTTAAATGGAGCACTTAGGCCATTTACATTCAACATTAATATTGAGATGTGACATACTATTCTCTTCATCATGTTGTTACCTAGTTTGTTTTTATTATGTTATTGTTTTATAGGCTCTGTAAGTTTTAAGTTTTCAAGAGGTTCTACTTTGGTGTATGTTGACCTTTTGATTTCAAGATTTATAACTCCTTTCAGTATTTCTTATAGTGTATATTTTGTGTGACACGTTCTCTCAGCATTTGAAAATGATGTTATTTCTCCTTCATTTGTGAAACTTAGTTTTGCAGGATATCAAATTCTTAGCCCACAGTTTACTTGTTCAAGGAGGTTGAAGATAGGACCCTAATGCTTTCTGGCTTCCAAGGTTTATGCTGAAAAATTGGTTGTTAGTCTAATAGATTTTGCTTTGTAGATTACCTGATGCTTTTGTATTACTGTTCTTGGAATTTTTTCCTTCATATTGACTTTAGATAGCCTGATGACTATATCCCTTGGTGATCTTTTATACTGATTTCATTCAAATTATTATAAAAGGATTTAACAGAAGTAGCATAATTAAGATTTATGAAAGAATGTGAAGTTCATATTTTAAAATAAGATAGAATGGACAGAAATGAAATATGAAAGCATAACAGAATTTGCTTTTCAAAAGGAAAAATATTGAATTATTGAAGCAAGAATGCTGTGTACAATGAAGAAATAAAATCCTTTTAAACATTAAAATAAAATGGAGTGTACTTTGAAAACTATCCATTAAAATTTATAACAGTTGTAGAAATGACTTGTTTGCATATTTTCCTTTGTATTTTATATTAGTTAAGCAATTTGATAGAATTGCATTTTAAAGTACAAATGTTTAGTTTCTACTTATGTGCAGAATATGGCCATTTGTTTGTTGACTTATTAAGCACTGGAGTTTATTTTCAGTGTAGTTTTAGGTGAAAAAAATTATTCCAATTCAATAAAGTGTGAAACTTCCAATAGCAGAACACAATTTACAAATATACGGATTCAACCTAAGTAATTTGTATTAAAATCGGTGTTTTCCTGCTCTTTTTTTAAACACAATTAACTTTATGTATTTTACTAATGCTAAGTATTTTATATTATTTAGTAACATGAAATGAGAATCTTTATTAAAGCTACAGCAAGTTCTCAAATAACTCCATTTTGTTCAATTCCCTCTTGTGTTTGGAGTTGGAAGTGTGTGGAATTTGTATGTTCTTCCCATGTCTGAGTGAGTTTCATCCAGGTACTCTGATTTCCTCTCACATCCCAAAGATGTGCACATTAGATACATTCGTGTGTCTAGATGGTCCCAGTTTGGTTGAGTGTGGATGTCCATGTGTATACCCTGTGATGGGAAGGCATCCTGTCCGCAGCTAATTTCCACCTTTCACACTGAGCTGCAATTCTGAACTGAAATAAGCAGGTGAACAATGATCTTATTTGCTCTTGGTAGTCTTTATTAAGTGTATGTATAGCTCACATTTATTTAAATATTTGATCTAGAGATGTTTTGAGCACTTAGTTTAAAGTTTGACAATGCTTTTGTCACCCGAAATATGATGCAGAAATTTGACTGTTGTTTATATTGAGTAGTTTATGATAAATTGTTCTGTTAAATGTTTCTTCACTTAATGCCACAGTGTCCAAAACCTGTTGATGATGTTAAGAGAACACTCACTGTATATATTATAGCTCATCATTTTTCAATTACATATGCCTTTCTAGTATACATAATGAAATATAAATTTCCATTCTGATTTATTACATAACAATTTCATTAATCTTATTAAATATTGCCTTGCCTATGTGATTCTAAGTACATCTATTGCCTAACCTTTGTGAAATAACAAGAAATGCCCATTATCACAGTAGTTAATCACAGGAAAATCCACGATTCTTGAGGTAGCATGGAACATTTTTTAGGAAGATAGACTCTGCAGTCATAGTGCCTGACTTTTTTTATTTTGTATTTATTTATTTATTTTTTTCAGACAGAGTCTTTCTCTGTTGCCAGGCTAGAATGCAGTGGCATGATCTTGACTCACTACAACCTCCACCTCACAGGTTCAAGTGATTCTCCTGCCTCAGCCTCCTGAATAGCTGGGACTACAGGCGCATGCCACCATGCCCAGCTAATTGTTATATGTTTAGTAGAGACGAGGTTTCGCCATGTGGCCAGTATGGTCTCGATCTCTTGTCCTCATGGTCTGCCCGCCTCGGCCTCCCAAACTGCTGTGATTACAGGTGGGAGCCACTGTGCCCTTCCAGTGCCTAAATTTTAATACTGATTTAATTGCTTACTAGATACATGACCTTCAGCAGGTTAAACAACATTTGAGCCACAGTTTCCTCTTCTATAAAAGATAACTAATAACATCTATCCCAATAGGTTGTTGGGGGTTTAAAAGAGAAAAAGCATGCAAAGTATTCAAAAGCCATTGGTACATGTTGAACAATCAATAAATATTAGCTTTTATTAAGTAAAGACTGGAAGTTTTAAGCATTCTAAATAACCATAATTTCTAAAGAGTATGGACTAATTTATAGTTTACAAATGGCATCCCATATATTGCATAATTTTATCCTGTATGATAATCTTATGTGTAGGTATCAAAATTCCCATTGAAGGAAGGAAGGATTAGTGTATTAGCCCATTTTCTTACTGCTACAAAGAAATACCTGGGACTGAGTAATTGATAAAGACATAGAAATTTAATGGACTCACATGTCCACATGGCTGTGGTGGCCTCACAGTCATGGCAGAAGGTGAAGGAAAAGCAAAGGTATGTCTTATATGGTGGCGGGCAAGAGAGCATGTGCAGGGGAATTTTCCTTTATAAAATCATAAGCTCTCATGAGATTTATTCACTATCACAACAAGAGCATAAGAAAATCTGCCTCCATCAGTTACCTCCCATTGGGTCCCAATAATAATAAACCATGGGGATTATTGAAGCTACAATTCAGGATGAGATTTGGATGGGGACACAGCCAAACTATATTGATTGGATTAAGTTGCTATACTGTACTAACTATCAGACTAAGGGCTTTCATATAAGGGAAGTGCTATTATTAATATGATTTGGTAGATGAGGAAATTGTAGATTACAGAGAATAAGAAGTTTGCTCAAATACTCAACAATTAAATGAAGAAAAAAGAAGAGATATATATTATAGTCTGAATTTTGACTATTTCCTTGTGATATTGTTACCAGGAACTGTGAGAATCCTCAGTTCTTGTCTAACTTGAAAGAAAAAATTCAGCCAAAAGTCACAGCAAGAGTTAAGTAGCAGGTTTTGTTGAAAGAAGATAAAGCACATTCCTAGAGTGAAGTGAAAAATAGCTCCAGGCTGTTAAGTTTGGAAAAAATAGTAGCAGTAGTGTTTATTTATAGAGACAGTACATGTGAGAGTTGGGACAGAGTCTGCTTAAAAGAATGATGCAGCAGCAGCAGCTAGTGCTGAAGGACTCTCTTTATGAAAATCTTACATGATTATTTTTGAAGGGCCATTAGGGGATGTTACTTGCAAGCATGTTTGAGTCCCCTTTGAACACATATGCTCCGTGGTTGTAAATGCAAGTAGTGTACATGTTGCGTGTCATACTAGCATTTGAAAGCTCCACTAGGCTGGGAGTGGTGGCTCATGCCTGTAATCCCCGCACTTTGGGAGAGAGAGGAGAATGTATCACCTGAGGTTGAGAGTTCAAGACTAGCCTGGCCAACATGATGAAATCCCGTTTTATCAAAAATTAGCTGGGCATGGTGGCACACACCTGTAATCCCAGCTATTCCTGAGACTAAGACAAGAGAATCACTTGGACCCAGCAGGCAGAGGTTGCAGTGAGCTGAGATTGTGCCACTGCACTCCAGCCTGGGCAACAAGAGCAAAACTCCATCAAAAAAAAAAAAGCAAAACAAAAAGCTCCACCCAGGGATGTAATTTTTACTATTATAATCAGTAAAAGGGGCTACTCTGGGGTGAGTGTTTGGAGGAATGTGCATGCTCTTCAGTGGAGAAAATCCCAAGTGCTGTTTTCTCCAGATAGGGTCTGATAAATTCCTTTTAGGGCTGGAGGAGCCAAACCACAAGGCCAGAAGTAGCCAGTGTAGCCATGTATATCATTCAGTCCTTACACTGCTATGAAGAAATACTCAAGACTGGGTAATTTTTAAAGAAAAAAGGTTTAATTTATTTACCTTTCTGCACTGCTGAGGAGACCTCAGGAAATTTATAATCATGGGGGAAGGCAGCAGGACAGAGTGAGTGCTTCACAGGGCAGCAGGACAGAGTGAGTGCTAAGCAGTGGAGGAAGCCCCTTTTAAACCATCACATCTAGTGAGAACTTATTATTACCATGAGAACAACATGGTGGAAACCACCCCTATGATTCAATTATCTCCACATGGTCCCGTCCTTGCAATATGGGGATTATTACAATTCAAGGTGAGATTTGGGTGGGGACACAGAGCCAAACCATATTATTCTGTCCATGGCCCTTCACAAATCTCATGCCCACACATTTCAAAACACAATCATGCCCTTCCAACAGTTTCCCAAAGTCTTAATTCATCCAGCATTAACCCAAAATTCCAAGACCAAAATCTCATCTGAGGCAAGGCAATTCCCTTCTATCTGTGAGCCTGTAAAATCAAAAGCAAGTTAGTTACTTCCTAGATACAGTTGAGGCATTAGGTAAATACACCTGTTCCAAATGGGAGAAATTGGCCAAAACAAAGGGGCTACAGGCCCATGTAAGTCTGAAATCCAACAAGGCAGTCACTAAACCTTAAAGTTCCAAAATGGTATTCTTTGACTCCATATCTCACATCCAGGTTACACTGATGCTAAAGATGGGCTCCTACTGCCTTAAACAGCTCCACCTCTGTGGCTTTGCAGAGTACAATCCCCCCTCCAGGCTGCTTTCATGGGCTGCTGTTGAGTGTCTAGCCTTTCCAGGCACACAGTGAAAGCTGTCAGTGGATCTACCATTCTGGGGCCTGCAGGATGGTGGCCCTCTCCTCACAGATCCACTAGGCAGTACACTAGTGGGGACTTTGTGTGGGGGTTCCAACTCCACATTTTCTTTCTTCTCTGACCTAGCAGAGGTTCTTCAGGATGGCTCTGGACCTGCAGCTAACCTCTGCCTGGACATCCAGGTGTTTCCATACATCCTCTGAAATCTAGGTGGAGGTTCCTAAAACTAAATTCTTAACTTCTGTGCACCCACAGGACAAACAACACATGGAAGCTGCCAAGATTTGGGGCTTTCATCCTCTGAAACAACAGCCTGAGCTGTACGTTGGCCCTTTTAGCCACAGCTGGAGCTGAAGCAGCTGGGATACAGCACACTATGTTCTGAGGCTGCATAGAGCAGTGAGGTCTCAAGCCTGGCCCAGAAATTACTTTTCCCTCCTAGACTTCCAGGTCTGTGATGGGAAGGGCTGCCACAAAATTCTCTGACATGCTCTGGAGATATTTTCCCCATTATCTTGGTGATTAGCATTTGGCTCCTTATTATTTATCCAAATTTCTGTAGCAGGCTTGAATTTCTGAAATTTTTTTCTATCACATCGTCAGTCTGCAAATTTTCCAAACTTTTATGCTGTGCTTCCTATTGAACACTTTGCCACTTAGAAATTTCTTTTGAAAGGTGTCCTGAATCATCTCTCTGAAGTTCAAACTTCCACAGATCTCTAGGGCAGAGGCAAAATGTCACTAGTCTCTTTGCATAGCAAGAGTAGCCTTCAGTTTCCAACAAGTTTCTCATCTCCAACTGAGATCACCTCAGGCAAGACTTCCTTGTCTACATCACTATCAGCATTTTGGTCAAAGCCATTCAACAAATCTCTAGAATTTCCAAACACTTCCACATTTTCTTGTATTCTGAGCCCTCCAAGTCTCTAGGACGTTCCAAACTTTTCTACCTTACCCTTTGTTCTTCTTAGTCCTCCGAACTGTTCCAATCTCTGCCTGTTACCCAGTTTCAAAGTTGCTTCCATGTTTTTGCATATTTTTACAGAAGCTTCCCACTCTCTGTGGTACCAATTTACTGTATTAATTCTCTCATTGCTGTGAAGAAATACCCAAGACTGTAATTTATAAAGAAAAGAGATTTAATTGACTCACAGTTCTACATTGCTGGGGAGCCCTCAGGAAACTTAGAATCATCGCAGAAAGCACCTCTTCACAAAGCAGCAGGATAGAGTGAGTGCCCATCAAAGGAGGAAGCCCTTTATAAAACCGTCAGATCCACATATGTACCCCAGAATTTAAAATATAATAAAAAATTAAAAAAAAAATCAGATCAGATCTCATGAGAACTCACTATCATGAGAACAGCATGGTGTAAATTGCCCCCATGATTCAACTGTTTTGACCTGGTCTTGCCCTTGACACATGGGGATTATTATGATTCAAGGTGAGATTTGGGTGGGGACATAGCCAAACCATGTTACCATCGTTATTTTTGCTTACTGTTAATGTGCAGCTCTGACTATTAGTGGGTATCATCTCTAGGACTTCTTTTCCCAGGGGGCTTCCTTGCCTCCTCATTTCTGGCTATCTGCCCAGGCTAACAGTATGTTATTTTATAATGCATAAAAATTAATATGGGTTTTGTCCATTAATTCCTGCACTGGTTTTATGTATGGTAAGATTAAAATGTATAGCCATCATATTAATGAAAGAACAAGCACAATGTTCCTTGAAGTAAAACTTAAAGTTTTTATTATGGAGTTAACAATGTGCTATATTCAGTAAGTTTTCTGAGCAAACAAAATTTCTGAATTACAATGAATTAACACAAATATAACTTCAAATACATATATATATATATATATATATATATATATACTTAGCAATTATTTTAGGCTTTATCTGTTAATAAAATATCTTATTTTTTACTTTTTGAAATTTATAAAGTCAAATTGCTAAGTTTTTGGCTCTTGTATCTACTTCTACTTTGTAATTGATTTATAATGGTAATAAATCTCAATTTCTTTCTGGATGTAGAAGTGGTATAAGTAATAAATATAAGAAATTGAGTATTGTCACAATAGGGCTTAGAAACAAGCTGAAGATGAGATACCTGCATTCATCTTTCCTTTTGTACTTTTTGAGAAGTTCTTTAAAAAAGAATTAGCAAATGAAACATACTGTAGCTTCTTAAGCTCCTGTTAGATTCTTCCATTATGTTGATCACTGCCCAGACCCCACATTTATTTGTCTTTACTTTATGTATACCAATTTTATGTGTACAGAACATTTTCTAACATCAATAGAAAGTCTTGTTCTAAAGCTATATAATACATTCTACATATGTTTTTATGACAAAATCATTTGAAACATTCACTGAAATTAATTTATATGGCATGTTACTATTAAAATCACTGAAATCTAAAATACTCTTTTAGCAATAAAAATCTAATTCTTTGCTGTTTACGTGGATATTGAATGATATAATTTTTTAAATTCTTTAACTTTTCAAATAATGAATGTTTGTTTCAGATAAAAAAATCTTTTTAAATATCTTACTGTCACTTCTCTGCTTTCTTGGGTAAGTTGCACTGGAGAACATCAGGCATGTTTGATGATGAAATATCTTTCGGTGATCCTGTATCATTTTTCCTAGCGCAGCCTATAAGAGAACAGTAAAATAGATTGAGGTGAATGCAAGGCAAATGTTTTTTGTTACAATTTTTCATATAAAATTACTAATGATGTCTTCTATGCCTATCTAATTAATTGCAACTCTGAGTTTATCCAATATTAAGACTATTCATCTGTGATATGTTATTAAGCTGAGTTCATCTTTTGCTTACATTTTTTAATCTATGGTAGTATAAAACGCACTGTTTATTTTGAAAAAACAATAGTAACCTTTCATTGGGAAAAATCTCTTGACATTGATGTTTGCAACTACTTTTTGGATATGACTCCAAAAGCATGGGCAATAAAAGCAAAAATAGACAAAGGAGATTGCATCAAACTATAAAGCTTCTACACAGAAAAGGAAGCAATTTACAGAGTGAAGAGACAACTTGTGGAATGGAATAAAATATTTGCAAACCATACATCTGAAGAAGTTAATATACAAAATATATGAGAAGCCAAACAACTCATAGCAAGAAAACAACCTGACTTAAAAATGGGCCAAGGACCACAATAGACATTTCTTAAAAGAAAACATACAGATGATCTGCACATATGTTACCAAATACTTAACATCACAAATTTTTAGGGCAATGCAAATTAAAAGCACAATGGGATATAATGTCACACCTGTTTGAAAAGGTTTTACCAAAAAAGACTAGTGATACCAAGTATTGGTGAGAATATAGAGAAAATAAACTGTTCATTGTTGGTGATATGTAAATTAGTACAGTGATGATGAAAAATAGTATCGATGTTTCCCCAAAATGTAAAATAGAACAACCGTATGACCTAGCAATTCCACTTCCAGGTATATAGTCAAAGGCAATGAAATCAGCATGTCAAAGAGATGTCTGCACTCACATGTTCATTGCAGCATTATACACAAGGACCAACATATGGAATCAAGCTGAATGACCATCAATTGATGAATGAATAAAGAAAATGTAGTATATGCACAATGAAGTAATAGCCTTTAAAAAAGAAGAAAACATCATTATCTACGTGGATGAACCTGAAAAAAGTTATGCTAAGTGAAATAAGCCAGGCACAGAAAAGAAAAATTACTGAAAACTTTTTGTGCATTTACCAAAAGATGTCACTTACATGTGGAAACTAAAAAAGTCGAACTCACAGAAGTAGCGAGTAGAATGATGGTTACCAAGGGCTGGAGTGGGTAGGAAGAGATTGGTAATGTGGAGTTGTTCCTCAAAGGGTGAAAAGTTTCAGTTATGTAGGAGAAATACGTTCTGGAGATCTAGTGTACAGCATGGTGGTGACAGTTAATAATGTACTGTATACTGGAAAATTGCTAGCAGAGTAGATTTTAATGTTCTTACCACAAAAAAATGGTTAAGTATGTGAGGTGTTATATTAATTAGATTGATTTAATTATTCCACACTGTATACATGTATCAAAATATCACATTGTACCGAATGAATATATGCAATTTTCATTTGTCAATTAAAAGTAAACACAGTTTTTGAATAATCTGTTATAAATTGTCTTATACTATAAGCCTATGTGGTGACATTTAACTATCATGCTAGCATGTTGCTCACAGGATTTTTCTAGGTATAAAATGAAAGGAGACATATGAATGTTCTTGTTAAATACAAGATGTAATATCTATTATTAACATTTTTGAAATGGAATGTTTTAGTAAATATGAGTTCATTGAAAGTTATATATGCCAAACTCTAATTTTCTAGTGTTCTCAGATAAAAATATATTTAATGCTATTTTTTTTATTTTTGTATATTCTATTGCATTTAGGTTTTGGGGTATATGTGAAGAACATGCAGGATTGTTGCATAGGTACATACATGGCAATGTGGTTTGCTGCCTTCCTCTCTGTCACCTATGTCTGGCATTTCTCCTCATGTTATCCCTCTCCAACTCCCCACCCCCTGACCCTCCCCTAGTGCCCCCATCCACAGACCTCAGTGTGTGATGCTCCCCTCCCTGTGTCCAAATGTTCTCATTGTTCAACACCCACCTATGTGTGGAACATGCTATTTTTGACAATTTATGTACATTTCAAAATTTAAAGCTATTATTATTCAGAAAGAGTGGATGTAGGAAAATTGTGTATGTGAATATTCTATCTGCTCCTATATATGTATGTGTTTGTATATTTATTATATATAGTATTTTAAAATACATCACATATATCATATTGAATGAGTTTCATTTCATACATAACATATTCATATACATAAACGAGTAGTTATCAAGATATTATTGCAATCATATTTTTGGTATCACACTATTACATCTAATTTACCCATATCTATTTAATCAGAGTTTTCATTTGTTCTTTCCAAGAATGTAAGGGTATAAAAGGTAATTCTTCCCATTTTGTGCATGAGGAATTCAAGGCTTAGAAAACTTTGAAACTTGCTAATAGTCACAGCTGTTATTAAAATTCAAATTGATCTGGTTACAAATATGTATTTTTTTCCACAATATCCTGCTATTTTGACTTGTTAAATTGTTAAAGCTTACAATTTCTTTTCAGCTAATGATTTTTCCTACTTTCTTAATATATCACACTAGCAGCATATTCATTCTAATCTATAAAAGTAGAGATAAAATACTTAGTGATTTTACTGTAATAGGTGGGGGTTGCTGTGGGTAGGAACAGATTCCATGTAGGGAGGTATCAGGCTTGTTTGGTTTGAGATATGTTATGTTCCATATGCCTATCAGTTTTATCAAGTATGCTGTTGGATATATAAACTGGAGCTAAAGGAAATGGTCTGGACTGAAAATGTGGGGATAGTTGGCATTGGAGATAGTATACAATATCAGAAGATTGAATGAGACTAGCCAAAAAGAGAGTGTAGTTAGAGAACAGAAAAGGGCTAATGACTGAGGCCTGGATCACTCCAACATTGTGTTCTGAGAGAAGAGAATCAGGGGGAAAAAATCCCAGTGAATCAGTGAAGTAGGATGAAATGTAATGAAGTGGGGTTTCCTAGAAGCCAAGTGAAGAAACTTTTGTAAATTAGAGTATGCTGTAAACTAAAGGAATTTCAGTGGATTCAAAAGAGTAAACACCTTTATTGGTGGTTGAAGAGGAAAATAGGGGAAGAGGAATTACAGCCTGAAAATGTAAAGACGTCTTTTGAGTTTTACTGCAATAAGAAACAATAAAGTGCAACAAAATTTTATGGTGTTTCTTAGAAATAAAATAATTAAAATTTTTTTTTGTTTATATGCCAATGGGGCATGGTGCAATAGAGAAGGAGAAATTTATGATGCTAGAGAGGTTAACTGTAGAACTAATATCCTTGAGTAAAGGATGAGTGCATGTTCTTTGCAGAGACATGGATAAAGCTGGAAACCATCATTCTCAGAAAACTGACACAAGAACAGAAAACCAAACACCACATGTTCTCACTCATAAGTGGGAGTTGAACAATGAGAAAACATGGACACAGGGAGGGCACATTACACACTAGGGCCTATCGGGGGGTGGGGGCCTAGGGTAGGGATAGTGGGGGGGTGGAGAGATAGGGGAGGGATAACATTAGGAGAAATATCTAATGTAGATGACAGGGTGATGAATGCAGAAAACCACCATGGCACATGTATACCTATGTAACAAACCTGCATGTTCTGCACATGTAACCCAGAACTTAAAAGTATAATGAAAAAATAAATAAATAATAAAATTAAGTCAAAAAAGAAGAAAAAAAGAAGAGAATGAAATCTACTGATCAAATGAAACAAATGGCTTTCAATAATATCAACCTTGTATGATATGTTTTATAATTCTATATTTAAGTATATACCCAGAAGTCTTAAATTGGTTTCTAAACATTCAAACATATTTCTAATTTAATGAAAATTAATAACTGTCTACAAAATATTTTGCTCATATTATCCATAAAATTAAGATCCATCCCAATAATGTAGCAATTCACTGAGTACAATTAAATGGAGTTCAGTGTTTAGACATGCCATATACATTTAAATGATTCATTCAACAAATCCTGGCTGAACATTTACCGCATCCTTTAATTCTTTCCTAATAAGAGTTGCTTCTTGTCAAGAGCATGGATTAAAATAAGGTTAATGAGAAACCATTGAATTTTTTATCTGTGTATAACTGCTTTAAGATTTTGACTGGATTATGCCAATGAAACAAAAGAGTCAATTCATAACATCAAGAGTGAGACAAATTTGCAAAAATATGTTTTTAAATTAAAAGATTTAAAAGTACAAACTAAAATTATTTGGGATTTTAGGGTAGTTAAGGTAGAGGTAATTATGACATAATTTTACAATGTCTGATTTCTTAAAGAATCAGAATTTCCTTCAAGGTTAATTTTGCTGCTTGAAAAGATGTCAATAGTTTCATTTTATATGTGTTATGAATTGATTCATAAAATATCCAGTCATCTCTTCATTATATAACAGTCAAAACCTATTTTACAAAAAATTTAAGCAGATATACAGAGAAAATAGATAAAATTTATCCTAAATTGTCAAAGGACTATTTTCATAAAAATGAGATAGCATAAATATGGATCAGAGTCAAAACTGAATACTAAATAAGTGCATAATGATATCAAAGATATATATGTATACAAGTGTTATCTTGAAATATTACACTTTTTTGTAGTTGTATTTCTTCTATAGATGTTAAATTTCATGTTTGATATAAAAACATAACAGTTATATCTGTCCACCCTTGTCCAATTAATTTAAATTTTCTATGCATTCATCAAAGAGCACATTTTATGTTTTCTGATAGCTTTATAATTTTTATTAAATACTATATTATATTTAAAGTAATATGTCTAAATTGGCTTAATATTTTACTTTTATTCCCTTCATATATTATTATCTAGTTCATATATTATTATTTAGCATTTTTATTTCTCTTCTCTTCAAGACGTATGCACCTTCTTAAAACTCCAGTTTTCTCATGGTCCAACTTAAGAAGCTATCTGCAAGAAGAGTTTCTCTTTATTACAACGTGCTTTTAAATTTCATATGTATTTATACCATATTTGCTTATATCTGAATATCACACAAGAATATAATTACCAGATTATAAGAATCTGCTGGCATATAGTGGCTCTCAATAGGTACTGGTAATTGAGTGAATGAATGAATATTTGTACTCAGATATAAAGCTGTTCTACATTAATGAGAACTAAAGTTCAGCTGCTGCAGCAAAGAATCAGAATAACAGTGACCTGCGATATGGTGAATATCAGTATGTCAAGAATTCAGTCTCCTTTTAATTTATTACCTTGGCCTTTTGGGGGGCATCATCCAAATCTACCTGGTCCACAAGGAATCATAACTAAAGTTGTGTTCTAGCTATTTTGAAGGTACATTCATTACAAGGTCATGCATTTACCACTTCATTTAACATTAGTAAGAATTAGTGACATGTCCTCCACCTGCTGCAATAAAGTCTAGAATTCTAGTCTTTGTTCTTGGTAGCCCACCATCCACCTAAAATTTATGGTTCCATCACAAAAGCGAGAGAGAGAGAGAGAGAGTTGCAGCAACCTCTATTTATTTACTTGCTTATAATCCTTGATTTTTTTTGAATATTTCTTGTTCTTTGAACTTTGAAATTTGGGGAAAAAAATACGTTAACCACAGTATTGAGAGTCTTAATAAAAGGAAAAGAAAATGCAACACAATTAACTCACTTGACCAAATGAGAAAATATAATAGTTTAAATTGTGAATGACTGCACTGGAGAAAACCAAAGCATTTCTCTTTGTATTGTTTTTTCTAATTTTGATTGATACTAATCATGTTACATAAATACAAAGAAAAGAACATAATTATTATATACCAATATTCCAACATACATAGACATTTATGTATATACACATATACATACTATATATGCAAACACACACACAAATACACACATGCTTCTTCTGTAATACCTTTTCAAAACTCCATTTGTCTAGTATCTCAATTTGTGAAGTTTGTTACAGCTATGTGAAGCACTCTCATTTATTATTTTTTCTGGGTTTCCCTCTAATAGGATGTTTTAAACTTCTCACATCTACTGCAAAAGGTAGTTCATGCACCTATCCATACATTTTTATGAAAAAATAAAGGAAGGCAGAAAGTAGGAAATTACTTAGAAAAAATAGAATTATTTAAATGTTTGGGTGAGGATGTGAAGTCATTGGTCATTTTTGTATGACGATTTTTGAAAACATACAGATGAAATAATGTAATATTTTATATTATTTTAAACCATATATATTTATTATGTAAAATTTATCACAAGATTATATAAAAACAATCATGAAATCAGGAATATGCAAAAACTTCATGCACCTTTAGAAGAGATTTGTGGCTTATAATTCATAAAGTTTATGCACAAAGCCATAAATCATTTCAGCAGTTTTTGTTATTCTTCAAAATCAATCTTAAACAAAGAAGAATAGGTAGAGTGTCAGCCTGCAGCAAACACAGATATGATATGGTGTTATTTTGTTGATCAGTGTTTCAGAAGACCGACTATTTTATCTACTCCTCAAGGGGGCTTTTCTGACCTGTCATGCATGGTTGAAATATACTGCTTCTCCACCCCGGAAATTAGTTTACTATGAGGGCTTCTTTAATGTTGTACAGCCGCAAATCCTCTAGGAAGTTAATAAAATCATTCTTAGCTGCTGCTGGCCCAGTCTTATTGCAAGGATTAAACTGCCCTGTTCTTAATTGCAGAGTACAGATTGCTGTTGCAGCTTTTTCACTTGTAATAAAATGAAGTAGTCTCTGAAGAATAATGATAGAACTAGGCAGGAATCATTCACCTCTTGTCTTCTAAGGGAAATGCTTTTTGTTTGCATAGAGATGCATTTTATATATGATGAAGGGTACATGGGAGAAAGAGAAAAGTTAATAGGTGCAGGGTTTCATTCAGAGGGGTTAATACGACACGTGGACTCATTTGGTTTCACTGGAATCACTATTAGTGCGGTTACATAAGTAGCATTCTTTCCCAACAGTCAATTAAACATCAACAATTTCCCAGCAGCATAAAACTGGTGTTAAATATATACACTTGATTTTTTTTCTCCATTTAAAGTTATAATTAAGATATTTGCCCTTACGTTTTAGTACTCAGACTAACTCTACCGACTATCAACTGTTATCTTTGGTAAGAGGAAGATTGTTTATATTCACATTAAAATAAAAAAGGAAGATAGACTAGAGTGGCAAAATACTGAGATACTTTAATAAATGTATACATGTTTGCACATAATCAATTTTTTTCTCCCTTCAAGACTAGACACATCATAAAATAATGTGGCAAAATGATATATTTAATGTTAAATATATAATGATAACTTTATCATCAACATCAATATTGTCATAATCCAAAATATTGAAACCTATTCAAAAGTATCACTTAATGGGGTGCTTATGATATTCTAGGCATTTTTAAATTTTAAAATATATAGTCTCACTTAATCCTTAAAATAACTCTACAAATGAGGTACTATTATCTTAAGTTTTGCTCTCACTGTAAAGATGTAACTTCAAAATCAAACACCGCATGTTCTCACTCATAGGCGGGTGTTGAACAATGAGAACACATG
>PVKP010008729.1:0-71280 GCA_004027715.1 Plecturocebus donacophilus
TGGGGAGTTGGGGGGTGATAGCATGGGGAGAAATGCCAGATATAGGTGAAGGGGAGGAAGGCAACAAATTACATTGCCATGTGTGTACCTATGCAACAATATTGCATGTTCTTCACATGTACCCCAAAACCTAAAATGCAATAAAAAATAAAAATTTTTAAAAAATTACAAGTTTCTGTGGTGTAACAGTCACAGATGTGTCAGAGAAAGGCTGTTATAAAGCACTAAGCAAAGCTTCCTGGGAGAGCTAAAGAATGGGTCAGCAGTTCTACTGGTAGGTAGAGAACAGTCATGAAGAAGGCTTCATAAAGACAGGTAACATTGAAAATGATTTGGAAGTTGGTATGAGGATGAAGGGAAGAAAACTGAGTAAAATTAAAAGGTGGAAACTTGCAGTACACATTACATTCTGATTAAGTAATCCTCCCAAGCAGCTCAAGGTTTGTGAATTGAATAGCACATGGGAATGAAATGGTGATTTCCACACATTCGACATATAAAGAATGGGCTGGGGGAAGTTCAAACCACACATGTGGAAGTATTCCAGGTGCATACATAGTTCAGTAACTGTCTTATATTAGCAAGCTTAATATGCACATCTGTTTTATTTTAGTTTTTGTTTTTGTTTCTGTCTGCAAATTCAGTTCCAGGTTGAGTAAACTATATTTCTTACATCTTGGTTATTGCTGAGTACTTTCGATCTAGAATCAAAGGTAGCTTTATCAGGATTTGGGCCCCATAAGAACATCAAGGCATTTCTCTAATGCTCCAGGTCGATTGTTGAGCGCCTCACGTTTCCTAATCAAAAATCCTAGTTTCAGGTCTTCACTTGATTATTTTCTTCTATAGATCCCAGGGCACTTGTAGCCATAGCTAGTGCTTCCATTCGCTTTCACTTCCTGGTTACTGTAGATGGAATTATAGTCAACAGAATCATTACAGGTATTCTCTGTAGCAGAAAGTGTAAGATTCTGACATATACAAAATGAAGAAGGGGAAACATGCACTAATGTCTTTAAAATTGGATTTAATTATTTAGATCAAGGTAGAGTCACATAGATTGATAATTTAATATAGATCGATTATTTAATTTGTTAACATTAAAAACATGCATAAGCCTTTGGACAAGAATATTACAGAAAATTCTAAATCAGTAAGGAAATTGAATCCACAGATCTTAAACTGGTACACGTAAAATTTTGAATCTTGCATAACAATTATTCAATGTACTTAAACTTGATTTTTAAAGAAAAGTGTGTTTTAAAGTTGTCTTGTTATTTAGATTTAAATACTATGTATTTCATTTGCCTGTAAAATCTCAAATTCAGAATGAAAAATCATGTAGTAAATTCTACCTAAAACAGCTTTTCTTATTTTTTACCCAACTTGGTAAGCACATAGCATGTTCATCTTTGTGAGCTTTTCCACTTGTTGGTTTTTTGTTGTTGTTCTTCAGGGAAAATGTTTTTAAAAGCATGTTCTTGCAAATCATAAGCCATCCCTCATCTGCAACTAATAAAAAAAGAAAACTTGATGTTCAAGGGCACTGTTTACCACTCATAAATCCTCATTATACCTATTTAAACTTGAGAGATTTACAAGATTGTTGGTGGGAATTTCCCAAGCAAAAGAGCAGATTCAACAGCTGAGATGAGATGTTTAGATGCTTTTAAGTCCATTTTAAGCTGTTCAGGGTGATTTACCTGGAATCCACAAATCCCCAAAAGGTCATTGAATAAAATGCAGTGAACTAGAATGAAGATAATGATATGCCTTTATTACCACTTACCTTTCTTGAAGTATAGCATTTTCCAATTATGAACATAATAATAAACCACAGTAGTATTAGCAGTACCAGTGACTTAGTTGCCAATAAAAATCACTGATTTTTTTTTTTACATTACAGTTGCTGCAGATGTTTCAAACTATCATGGAAATATGTTTTGCCACATATTAATATGTTAATAAAAGGGCACATATCTACCATAAAATAGACTTGAGGTATTTTCTTTACCAATTTTTGTCTTCAACTTAAACAATATTTATTTATTTATTATTTTTAAATTTCAAAAATTATTGGGGAACAGATGGTGTTTGGTTACATGAATAAGTTCTTTAGTTGTGATTTCTGAGAATTTGTTTCACCCATCACCCAAGCAGTGTACCCGGTACCAAGTGTGTAGTCTTTTATTCCTCACACCCTTCCCTCCCTTTCCCCTGAATCCTCTAAGTCCATTGTATCATTCCTATGCCTTTGCATCCTCATAACTTAGCTCCCATTTATGAGTGAGAGCAAACAATGTTTGTTTTTCCATTCCTGAGTTACTTCATTTAGCATGACGGTCTCCAGTTCCATTCAGGTCGCTGCAAATGTCACTATGTCATTCCTTTTTATGGCTGAGTGGTATTCCATGGTGTGTATGTGTGTCTATACATATACATACACACACACAACACAATTTATTTACTCATCAACTGATGGGTATTTGGGCTAGTTCCATATTTTTGCAATTGTGAATTGTGCTGCTATAAACATGCATGTAAAAATATATTTTTTATATAATGACTTCTCTTTCTCTGGGTAGATACCCAGTAGTGAGACTGCTGGATCAAATGGTAGTTCTATTTTTAGTTCTTTCAGGAATCTCCACACTGTTTTCCATAATGGTTGTACTAGTTTTCATTCCCACTAGCAGTGAAAAGTGTTTGTTTTTCACCACATCCATGCCAACGTCTATGATTTTTTAATTATGGCTGTTCTTGCAGGAGTAAGCCGGTATCACGTTGTGGTTTTGGTTTGCATTTCCCTGATTCTTGGTGATGTTGAGCATTTTTTCCATATGTTTATTGGCCTTTTGTATATCTTCTTTGAAAAATTATCAATTCATATCTTTAGCCCACTTTTTGATGGGATTGTTTATTTTTTTCTTGCTGATTTGAGTTCCCTTGGATTCTGGATATTAGTCCTTGATCAGATTTTAATGTTATCTTAACTCCATATATTTTATTTTATGCATTAAAAGTAACATTCTGAAAAGGAGATCCAAAGCCTTCATTAATCTTCCAAAGAGACTGTTGGTTAAAATGACATGTAATAAAACCTCTGCTAATGGAGCAAGCTCCCAGTAAAGTCCAATTGCTAAACTCTTAATGACACCTTACTGTTCTGTTGTACTTAGGAGTTTACAAAGAATTCTTATGTGCATTTTGTGGCTTTGTTCTTAAAACTTTTTGATCAAACATGGGGGAGGACCTTAGGAATGGTCCACTCCAAGTGCAAGCAATAGAGGACATTTTCTATAGAGAATTTAAACACAATAATAAAATCTACTAAAAATCATCCCCCTTACCACTGTCACCATACCTTGACAATTTAAAAAAATACAGTAATAAAATATTCCATATATTCTCTTCCAAATTATTTTTGTTCTATTCTAATCAATATCTGTGATTACAATTGCTTCTATGACTACCATTGTAGTTTAGTGCATAAGTAAGGAATTTTCTCTAAGTTATTCAGACTTTATTGAGTTGTAATAATGTATTTGGAAGCAGAAAATATGAGTATTTTTATTTCTTACCCTTTAATTAACAATGTATTCAACTTAAACAGTAGTACAAATAACTTCCAGTTACAGAAGCAGAACCTCACCTAGGCTTAATTTCATGCAGACTAAACTATATGTGTTCATTTTGAGATAAAGTATGTAATAGTTCAGAAATGTCCAAGCTCACTTTGGTTGCAGTTTGTGATTCTGACCCTCATGATTCAAAACATGGCTGCATTTGAAAGTTGATTTGATATAAACAATTGTAGCTCAGTGAGAATTAAGATTTTTTTTTAAAGCAATTGAGTTTCATTAATACTATTGTTCCTTTGGAGTATCTATTTATTTCATGACTATTACTGAAAATAATTTTGTTGTATACAGTAGGAGGTATTAAAAATTATTCATTTGGGATGTCAAATATAAGAAAGATGTTTCCTGCTGAGACAATTTCAGCAGATATTATTTCTCCCAGTTTTCCTAGATAGCGTCACCTTGTCCAAAATCACCTAGCAATTAAGGAACAGAACTTAACAAAAAACAAATAAGACTTGCTAGGCTAGCATTCTTATTTTTACCCAACATGCGAATACATCTTGCATAGAAATTATACTTTGTTGTTAAGTAAGTTAGGAAAATACAAGGTTAAACAAATTTATTTACAATAAAGTCTAAGGAGTCTTTAAATGTATTATACATTCTAAATCTTCAAGGAGTACATTGCTATTTCGCCAATTTGTTTCATTTTTGAACCACAAATTGTTTCATTTTTTTTCAAAAATAATTTCCTAAATCTAGTCTAGCACCATGCATAAAACAAAATATTTTTAAAATTTATGTGCTGCCTTCCCAAAGTAAAGAGGTGTTTTAATAGCTAATACTATCTAACATTCAACTTACCATGTTCTCCTTTAAGAACTTTGCATTTATGTTTTCATTAAACCCTCACCTAACCATTTGCAGTTGATGCTATTATTATCTCAATTTTTTAAAATGACGGAACTGAGGAACATCAAAGTGATAAGACTTGTCCAATGCCAGAGAGAAAATAAATGTGAAAACAAGATTGCAGACTAAAAAGCCAGCATGCTTCACAGATTTTAAATTATTGTTTCAAAATATATGATGTCTGACTTGTTGCTATGTAAACTTTTTCTCTTGGTATACAGTCACTTAGAAATTCACTTAGTACATGAGTGATTCTCTTACTAACACTTTGGAGTGTGTACACACTTGAGGAATTGTCTTTACTTCAGACATCTAAATGGGATCTTGTGTAGAGCTTGAAAGAGCATGGAGTCATTTATTTTTGACTAACATATATCTAGCTTCTGCAACTAGAGGAGCTTGAATAGGTCACTGTCTTTATCTGTAAAATGAAATAATTCATAGTATGTTTATTCATATTAATAATTGTAAGCTAAAAAATACTTTATAAACTATTAAACACTTCACACATATGAGCTATCCTTTACTCATTTTGCTGTTTTCAGAACTCATACATATTTCTTAGACATAGAATTTATTGCCCCCTGGCTAAGGGAAAGCTGGTATTTGGTATGAAATGCATAATGTAGTCCTTGATATGAAGAGTAATTTTTTTCTGTTTATTAAGGGTATTCTTATCAAACCATGTAGGATTTTTATTCTAAATCAAGAGTGTATCACTGTTTTAGGGCTGCCATTACAAATTACCGCAACCTTTGTATCTTAAAACAATTGCATCTGTGTCAAATAAATGTTTAAGAAGAATTGGACCCCAAATAGGAAAAAAAATGGAAAATTATTGTCTCAGAGTTCTGAAGGCCAGAAGTTCAAGAAGGAATTGAGTTACTTTAATACTGTTATTCTCTTGGAGTATTTATTTCATGACTATTACTGAAAATAATTTTGTTGTATACAGCAGGAGGTATTAAAAATGATTCATTTGGGATGTCAAATGTAAGATATATCCTGCTGCAACAACTTCAGCAGGTATTATTTCTCCCAGTTTTCCTAAATGGTGAGACTGTATCCAAACTCACCTACCAATTAAGGAACAGAACTTAACACAAAACACTTGTGATTGGCTAGGTGATTTTGGATACGGTCTCACCATTTAGGTTTTTACCCGACACGCTAATACAACCCTAGGTAGGTTTGGTTCCCTCTGGAGTCTCTGAGAGACATTTGCTTCATGCCTCGGCCCTAGCTTCCAGGAGCTGCTGGCAACACTTGGCCTTCTTGGCTTGGGCTGTATAGCTTCGGTCTCTGCCTCAGTCTTCACATGGTCTTCTCTCTGCATCTGTCATATGCCTGTGTCTCTCCAGTCTACTTTCTCTTATAAAGGACACCAGTCATTGGAGTTAGGGCCCAGCTTAAATACAAGACACCCCTATCTCAGTTATATCTGCAAAGATTCTACTTCCAAATAGGGTTTCATTCACAGGTACTAGAGGGTAGACTTGGATATATCGTTTTGGAGGAATCAATTCAGCCCACTGTGTTTTTAATTAAGCTTGTCCACTTACACCTTGCATGCTCTCCCACATCCACCCTCACTCCCTAGCACCTTCCCCTCATCTAGCTAATACCTAATTTTCCTTTAGTTCTCAGTTTAAAAGCTCCTCTTTCAAAAAGAACTTTCCAACCCCCAGGTAAGGTAACTCAGCATAGTAAATTCTAAGCCATGAAACTAGTTATTATTATATTCCTTGTTTAATGGTTGTCTTCTCCAGAAAGGAGCTTTGGTTGACCAGGAACCATCTCACACCTATATTCCTTGTGATAGCTAAAAGCCAAACACCAAGCAGGGACTCAATCCATAGTAGCTGAATGAAATTCAAATAAAATTGTTTTTCAAATTTACTGAAAAATTGGTTTAGGAGTTAAAATAATAAAGTTACATTTTATTTTTCCTCTCCTTCTTTGTTTAAGGAGCTCACCAACTCCTAAAGTTTGAAATGTCTCAGAAAGTAGTACCTCTTCTCTCATCAATACCTGAAGTCCTTAGGTCTGGTACAATGACTACTTTGAATTTATCCGTATGATATATCCTAGTATGATAAAGTAGGTAAGTTCCAATAAGAATAAATCACTTAGACATAAACCAAAGTTATATTTATTATTGGATATACTCAAGAACTGACCCTAGATTCCTGGATAGGCCTAAAGAGGGACATCTGACTTCTGGATTGTTGTAAAATTGTCCATTTCTTGGCCTCCTCTGAATCTCTAATCCTAATACTAGCAAGTATGACATTGGGGAGGATTGTGGGAAATTGCCCATAAAGTTGGAGCGTGGAATTCCATATCAATCAGGTCATATCTGATTAATAGATTTTCTCTTTAGAAAACATTCCCATGCATTTACTTGGGCAAACATTTTCTAATCAGTGTTTCCTCCTGTATAAAATTTTAAGTGTGATGAAAAGGAATCAAAATGTCGAAATTCAGAAGATCTTGGTCAAAGAAAATTTATAGGTTGTCTCTTTGCTCTGTTGACTGTTTGCTGTGCAGAGGTTTTTAGTTTGATATAATCCCATTTATCTATTTTTATTTTATTGTCTGTGGTTTTGAAGTCTTATCCAAAAAAAAATGGTGCCTAGTGTAATGTCATAAAGCATTTCCCCTCTGATTTTTTCCAGTGGTTGTGTCGCTTTGGGTCTTACATTTGAGTCTTTGATACTTTCGATTTGATTTTTGTTTATGGTGAAAGATAAGTGTGCAGTTTCATTCTTCTGCCTGCGGATATCCAACTTTCCTACCACCATTTATTGAAGATACTGCTTTTTCCCAAATGTGTGTTCTTAGCACATTTGTTGAAAATCAACTGGCTGCTGATTCCAAAGACTCTATATATACAATAAATTAATATCATTTTATAATTTTTCATTAAGTTCTTGAAGATAACTATAAAGAATATATTCTAATATATATTTAGAAGAATATATTAAATATATAAATATTAAATATATTAATATATTTCTTCTTTATATATCTCTATATTTCTTATATTCTTTATATATCTAGGGTATATTTAAAATATTCTTTAATACATTTAATATATTTTGTATTTAATAGAAATAAAGAATAAATCCTTATCCTCTGAATTTTTAAAAGTATTTACTGCATTAATCTGTTCTCATGCTGCTAATAAAGACTAATAGCTGACTGACAGTTCCACATGGCAGGGAAGGCTTCATGGAGGGAGGGGAGTGATGAGCAAAGTCACATCTTACATCCTGGCAGACGAGAGAGCTTGTGTAGGGGACAATCTCTCTTTTACAATTTACAAAACCATCGTATCTCATGAGAGGTATTCATTACCACAAGAGCAGTATGGGGAAAACTTTCCCAGTGATTCAGTTATTACCACCTGGCCCCACCTTTGACACATGGGGTTTATTACAATTCAAGGTGAGACTTGGATAGGGACACAGCCTAACCACATCTACTCCCTTATAAGCATTTAACAGTTTTTAAAAACTCTTTCTCATAGTTCATCGTTGCTTCTTCTCAGCTCCTTCTCCATTCTGGATACTTTATATGGATGTCCTATTCCAAAATACGATATTTTTAAATGACCAATAGTTGGCTTCAATCCTGATACTGACACTTTTTTTAAACCTGTATAAAAGACAAAAACATCATCATTAGTTCAAATTGTTGTATCTCTGTTTTAAAAGCACTTCCATGTTAAAACAAAGTAGATTTGCCAAAATATGATACATACTACCAACATGTATTAGGTGCTAACTATCTTAGTGTTGGGTGTATGTTATTTCAGTTATTTTCTTCTCACAAGTCATGTGAAATGATTTTCTTCATTTTATAGACAAGAAAATTAAACTTAGAGCAGTCTAGAAACCTGCCCAGTCAAGCACAGTCGAATGGTGGCAAGGTCGAGATTTAAATCTGACTCCTGATTTCCACTCCAAGCTCACGATATACATGCATGCTGTACCTGTACCTACATTTCTTAATTTTAAAAAGTAAATTTTTGAAGGTTATTCAATTTTAAATGCAAACACATAGCAATCCCTCCTTATAAATTTTGCTTTTATTTGGTTTGTATTTTGCTTTTTATTTCCTATAGTTCCACCAACTTTATAGCTCTTAACCTTATCATTCTACTATTTGGTTTTTTTTTTTGCAATAAATTTCCGATTACTTCTCATTATTTCAGTATATGCCAACCACAATTCATTCTATATACTGCTTCGAGATTAATCTACACATTGATTTTTTTGCTAATTAATTTTCTGATTCTATAATTTCCAATAACTTTCCTTGATAACTTTCATACTTACTCTTCAGTCTTTCTAAATTCTTTATAAACCATTCTTTCTCCCTCAACTAAGTATATGCCCCATTATTTTCCAATAGGAATTCACCACTGTTAATCACACTGGTTTCTACTTTGACCTGTCCAAGTTCACTGAGCTGTTTTACCTTCCCAGTTTGTCTTGTTAGTAGGTTGTTCGGTAGATTTTAAGTACTTGCTGAGTGCCAAAATCATTTTTATGAAATTTGCATGCATAATCTCATTTAGCCTTCATGACACTTCTATGAAACAAAGGAAAAGGTCGAGGTAATTAACATTTATTATACTCTTATATTTTACCTTTTAAAATTAGGAGAGACTAAAATTATCTCTTTCAATCCTCAATATGATCCAAACTGAAACTCAGAGGTTTAAGAGCTTCCCTAGGCAGTCAGTGAAAGACTGAGATTGGTTTAATGAAGGTCTGTACAAATCCAACGCCAGGTTCTTCCCAATCTATATTTTCTTCTTGCAGACAGGAAATGGTCATTCTCATATTTTTTTCATTGCTTCTTACAGTCTATGTTTATTTTAGGTGCTTAATAAATGAATGATTGCTATTTTTCTTCATTCTCTTTCCACTGTTTTTTCAAATTCTTCCTAATTTCAAGTTCTGTTTCTTTGATTAAGCTTGCCACTTAAACAGAGATATCTTTCTCTTGATTATATGTGACTTACCTCTAATAATTAACATATTTAATTATTATGGATTATGAGGCAGAGTAGGTAGCTGTTAAAAGCATGGCTTCTGAACCAGATTGTTCAAATCCTGTTGTACCATGTGATTTGGAAATGCTACTTAAATTCCTTGTGCCTCAGTATCCTCATGTGTAAAATATGGATAATTGCATTACACTTTTCAATTGCTAAAAAGCTTAACCGAGCAGTAATGATTTCTAAGAGGTTTAGAATGGTATCTCGCATAGTGTGACAAAGGATGTACTCAGCACCAGGCACTTAGGTATTGGGGCTATGACAGTGAATGAAATCAGTAGAGTTCTTATTTTCATGGAACTTTTAGTCTGCCACTCAAATGTTACTGGTTTGTGTCCTTATATATTTGTTTCATGAGTCCAGCTTGTCTTTCTATCAGTGTTTTAAGCTTCTAAAAGTAGTAAACTAGTCTAGACTTTACTCCTACCCGTGCTTAAGCACAGTAGGAGTCACATGATAGGAATTCAGTGAATCCTTTGGCTGTTTGTGCTGGTGAGATGGGAGAGTTCCCTGACCGCCCCTGCTCACAGGATGTACCACAGGGGTGTGGCTCATGTATTTCTCTGTTCATCTTTCTGTGTGCTCAAACTCCTTACAAGAGGGGAAGCATGCAAGTAAGCATGGATGAGCACTTTCAGGCTCTGGACCCATGGTAGTGTCTAGGAGTGTTATAATGTTCCTTTAGCTTTGCCATCCAGGGACAGCTTAAGTGTTAAGTTCAGTGCCCACTTGCTATCCAGGTTCTTGTCTGGTGTCTAAGAAGAATTAGGTCATACCGACAAACTGATGGATGGTAAATGTGAGTGATTTTATTGCTAGATGGAGGTGGCTCTCAGTGGGATGTATGGGGATCCAGAAAGGGGATGGAGTGGGAAGATAATCTTTCCCTGGAGTTTGGCTGTCTCACAGCCTATCTGGTCTCCAACCATCTTCTCAACATTCAGACACTGCTTCTCTTCTCTCCGTCTCTACCATGCTGCTCTTCTGTTCCTCTGCTCTTCTGCTTTTCTGCTCGTGGAGGCTGAGGTTTGGGGTTTATGTGGATACAGGTGAGGGAGGTGTGGGGGGCCAAAAGGCAACATTTGGACACAAAAACAGGAATACCTGTTTCTATTTAGGGCCATGGGTCTCTAAATAGAAACAGGTGGATGGTGGAGCTCTTATCAGAGAACTACCCTCTTCCACTGAGTATTTCTGTCTTCTGTCTATATCACTGATGCCAAAATAAAGAACAGTTTAGAATCGTGGTATAATGGATGTTATCCAAGCCGGTATCCATTGTCAAACCCCTTTCCCAGTGGGTTTTCTTGGATGCTTCTTGGGACTATGCTCTTGCAAAGATGTGTCTTTCATGACCAAGAGGCTCTAACTTCCCTACAAAGAGCAAACATTTGTCTTCAGCTTATTACTGCATTTTCCCACTAGCTCCATGTGTCTCTTCGGAGCCCATGCCTTCCAATATTGGGTTGGTATTACTAGCCATTCATTTTGTGTTCTTTCTCAGATGAGCTATTTCCCATCCCTTAACCTTTATTCATATCTTAGTTCCACTCTCTTAGTCATTTTGACCAAGCTTCCTCTAGATATATTCCAATCAGTTCCTGAAATAGTCCTGCTCCTGAAGAATACTAAAAGCACTGTTTTCAACATCCTTTTGCAAAGGTAGATTTGACATCAAAGTAATATAAATTGTACTAATTGATTTCTCTAAGTAAATTAATAAATCTTTTTCAAATGAATTAACATTTTTCTGGCAAACACTAAATGACATAGCATATAGTCATTCATTATGCCACCAGTTTCTCTTAAATACCTCATGTCTGATATGCTTTATTACTCTAGTACCTGCCCTGTTGAAAAAGACCTCTACAATCCACTTGAATCTACTAATTAGGTGGATACATTAGGCTCCTTGCCTCTAGATTTAATATATTACCTCATAGAACTCTTCTTGTAATTTAACAATAATTATTGAGCTTCATTGTAATCTTAAATAAAAAGCTAGCTCATTTAACTTGTGAAGTAAGCTATATTGATCTCTTTGTCATTAGAATTTGAAGGGACAATCATTCTAGGCTTTGTGGGTGCTACTTATCTTTGAAAAAATTCAAAAAGAATTATAACTAAAATGCAAGGACAAATAATTATACCATACAAATAGAAATGACATGAGTGTTTCAACTAAGATTCAATATGGGCATTTAGACAATATCATTGAAAACATTATTTCTTAAAGGAAGCCATATATTGTTTTAAATGTCACTAATTATAGTCCGTATTCTTTTAAAAATCTGCATATATTTTTTAAGCAGATAAATTTTGTCAAATACACATTCATATCCTGCAGCAGTAAAGACCATCTTTTGGTCTCAAAGAAAATACATGATGTCAATTTCAGGAAGATTTGGGGTGGATCTCAACATTTTAAATTTAGACACAAGTTGGTTTTGTTTTTTTCCTCAAAGGAGATTTAAAATACTAATGCTAATTCATTATCATATGTAAAAGCTGCCAAGAGTTAAGATTGTTTAAAAATAATCATAAGAAAAATGAAAGAGCATTCTAATTATCATTGTTGTAGTTTATTCTTGGAAGCTGATAATTTTCTGAAGGAAAAATTAATGAAAGAGTAAAAAGATAAACTTCTATGTGATAAATAATGATAGTCTTTCATTCCATTAAGAAACAATCCAGGACTTTAACCCTGCTTATGTAAGAAGATTTATGTACATGAAAAATACATTTTCTTGTGACTGGAGAATTTAGTAGACAAATATTTTTAACAAAAGGCCCTCCACAATGCAATGGGTAAACTCCTTTAAAAATATTCTAGAAACAGTCAGGATCACAGTGAAATTAGTGAAAGATTATACTCAAATCTACTGACAAATAATGAAAATGCTTCAAATAATTGACCAAAATGAATCCCAAATTACTGAACAGGTATATTATATGTAACAATGAAGTGAATATTTAATTTATAAAAACATTATATTATTTCAGAATTCAAAAAGTTGTTAACAGTGTTTGCAGCAGTGTAACCTGGAAGCTTCTGAACAATTGGCTAATCTCGTAGACAAAGTGCATAACCAACAGAATAAAGGAAAGCACTGGGAAGAAAATGAAATTGGAAGAGGTAGATCATCGTGTTTGAGGGGATCTTTTCTGTGATAGTTTTGAGTGGAGACAGTTTAGAGATCCACCTGGCATTCCAAGACAACCACCATTAATACAGACTATTAATAAATAATGTTATTTGTTTTTAATAAGCACCCCTCTTACATGTATGAACAGATAACTTCTGTATTGTCATAGAAAGTTCATAAAATATAATCTATTCAAAATTTTTATGCAATACAACAGGAAAAAGGCAGTTGGTCCAGCCTGAATTTTGTGTATCTGTTATTAAGAATATGATTCAAGTTCAACTAGGAGTGCCCTTAGAATTCTACTTTCTAAACTATAGCAAAAATGTCACACATTCTTTAAGGACTAGGGCCCTCTCTCCCCTTTGCTTTCTCATCCCGTGGAGGTGCCAGGAGTCTACAGCTGCCCAAAGACTTTGTTATGTAATGAAAGCCAGAAGAGCTGCTGGAGAATTATAGTTATATGGAGGGTACCTGCACTTATGAAAGAATTAATGCCTTCTTGCTGTAAAATTTTTCACAGAGAGTATTGATTATAATCCTTTCTTCCAAAGACATAGCACACAAGTGACAAAAAGTAGATGAATTTAAATTCATCAAAATTATAAAATTTATGTAATAATGGACATCATCTGGAAAGTAAAAGATGACACACAATGGGGAAAATATATGCAAATCTGTAACTGATCTAGAACTTGTATCCAAATGATATAAAGAATGCTTAAAATGCAAATAATTTTTTAAATGCACAAAGGGTCTGAATAGGTGTTTTTCTAAAGAAGATATACAATGGCTGATAAGCACCTGAAAAGACATGTAATATCATTAGGGAATTGCAATTCCAAACCCAAAGGAGATATCTCTTTTGACTATAATCAAAAAGTCAGATAATAACAATAGTTATCAAGAAGTGGAGAAATTGGAATACTTGTGCAATGCTGGTGGAAATGTAAAATAGTACAACCACTTTGAAAAACTGTTTGGCATTTCTTTGAAGTGTTAAATAGAGAGTTGCCCGGTGACCCAGCAATTCCACTCCTAGTTATATATTCAAGCTAAATGAAAATATATGTTAACACACAAAAAACTTTTACACAGATGTTTATAACATAATTATTCCTAATAGTCAAAAGGTGAAAACCCGAGTATCAATCAACTGATGAATTGATAAATATAATGTATCTATACTGTATTTTGGGGACAATAAAAGGGAATTGAGGACTGATGCATGCTACAACATAGAAGAAACTCAAAAATACTATAGTAAGTGAATGAAGCAACTCACGAAAAGACCTTATACTGTATAATTCCATTTATATGAAATGTTTGGAAAAGGCAAATCTATAGAGATGGAAAGGAGATGATTGGTTCCTTAGTTCTATAGGGAATGGGTATGAATGAGCAAGGACTAATGAGTTTGAGTTTTGTTTTAGCATGTGAAAGTAATCTGAAGTTGATTATGGTGATAGTTACACAATTCTTTAATATAATAAAAACTATTGCTTTGTATACTTTAGGTGAACTGTGAGGTTTGTGGATTATATAAGAATAAAACATTTTTAATCATTAAAATATTATATCACACATTTCCAGATAATCATCAGTTCAACTATTTTAGTATTCCTTTAATGAGAACAATTATTAATATGGGCTTAAATATTATTCACGGTTTGGTTTGTACTATGTTGCTTGGTTAGCAGATTTTTCCAAATACTATGCTTTATTAAACTTACCATCTAAAGTTGGCTTCAAGCTAATCTATGTAGAAATAATCCTCCAGAGAAAGAATCAAATTTGAAAACAACTTCCTGCCTCTTTCTTTTAACTGTCTACATATCATAAATTGTGGGATAGGGTCACATCACTTGAGTCATGATACATTATATTACAGTTGCTTGAAAAGGTTTTGACAGTGAATAGACAATAGGAAAGAAAGGGAACATGCAAAGAAAATTTAGAAAGAGTTTTCAGCACACTAAAAATAACATGAACATTAAATAACTTGACATAAAAACATTCCGTATCTTAAAATTATTAGATAAATCAGGAATCATGTCTAAAGTATAGCAATAGTGTGTGTACACTATTTGCAGTTTGCGTAAATAGTAACATTGATTTCTATATTTAATGAAAAAATAGATACAAGTGTTTAGTCTGTTTTTTCTGCTCTGCAATCCATAAAATCCATAAATATCTTTCATGTAGCTATAATCTTCAACCTTATGTTACCGCACAATACTACTTTGAATGATATACCATAATTTGTTAATTAAAACCTTATTTTTACTATTTTATTTGGCAACATTAGCATAATATGTAAATGATATAAATAGATTGATAGATTGGTCAACACCTTTGTTTACTTTGGATTATTTTTTAGGGAAAATACACGACAATTTTTTTACAAAGCATAGGAGAATTTTTACAGCTCTGGAAACATTTCCTATTTTGCCATACTTGTTTTCGAAAATTATGTACATATTTGCCTTGTCAAAATGGTAGAGAAGTACCAGTGTTAGAATATCCTTGTTGTTACATAACATCTTGTTCTAAGATCTTCTGTTTTCTGGTTAAATATTCTGTTTTCTTCTATATTGCTGTGTAATATATATATTCTGTTTTCTTCTGTATTGCTGTGTAATAAACGACTCCAAAACTTAGTGACTGAAAGCAACAAACATTCCATTATCTGTCATATTTTGTGAGTGATGGATTCAGACAAAACCCACCTGGGGGATTCTTCTAGTCAATGTGGTATCAATTAGAGTCAGGATGGTATTTAGTTGGCAACTGGGCTGATGCAATACGGATGACAATCCAGGCAGCTTCACTCTCATGTGTGATGCCTTAGGTGAGACATCTACGAGGGCGTGCTCAGCTGTGCCCCTCTCCTTCTTCCTGTATTTTCAGGGCTACTTCTTGTAACCCCTCAGAGTTGTCAGTCATTTTATGGGGTAGTTCAAGATTCAAAAGACCAAGATGGGAACCGCCATTCACCTCAAGAGTAGTCCCAGATTCCACACATTGTCATGTCTGTCCTACTGTGTTGGTCAAAGCCCCACAGGCAAGCCCAGAGGCAACGGAGCAGAAATAGACCCCTTCTTCTGTTAGCATGTCAGAGAATGTTACCCTATGAGTCAGCCAAGTCATGATTCAGTAATTGCCAATAAAATAGACTTTTTGACTAAATTTAGCTCAGTGAAAGTTGTGTTCAGACTAAAATTCTTTATAGTATTTTTATTTTAGTGATTTCTTATAACGCTTTGTATCTCTGATAAACTCAATTGAAATTTTATGAATTTCTTATTGATTTTAATATAGCTAAACCAAGCAGATATGCAATTAATGAATTTTTTGTTTCAAATACTATTAAATATGCTAGAGAAATCAAAGCAGGTAAAATTGTTATTATATTGTTGTACGTTAGGTATTAAGGGATTGTTCCCATCAGGATTATAAAAGGTGAAATTTCAATTTTCTGGTTGGGTTAGAAAAATTGGTATAATTGTAAGTGTTTTATCTGACTCTATATTCTGATTTCTCTCTCAGATCTATAAATATGCTTGACAAGGATCATTAGATGTGCATATAAAGGCATCTGGTTTATTCCTCACTGTGGTTATTTTGTTTGCTTGCTTTATTGGTGTAAAATTATTATCCACTCACATCAGAGTACTACTTAGAATATATTCAACTTATGAAAAATTTTTCTTCCAGTTTGGGGAAAGTGTGTTAGATGGGTAATAGATTTTGTAAATTGGGCCATGTGTTACATGGTAAATTTAAAACACATTTGGATATTTACAATCACTGTTACTGCAATCTCTGTATGTTACTGGCAACACTTCTCAGCAAATGGGGAGTGAACATTAGATTTATCAATTTAAGTCTAAATTACCAACTTTCCTCTTTCCTTCTAACCAGGCACTTCTTTTAAGTGAAAGATAATTGGCCAGAGTACTAGATATATTGTTTTATAGATAAGAATTAGAATTTATTACAAGAACTGATGTCTTGATGATAGTCATGAATTTTTGAATCAAAATTAATGCTTTAATTCTTTCTGTAATATATCCCATTACTTACATATTATTTATCATTTCAAAGAAAAACTATAAATTCCTAAATTTATTATTAACGCAGCTTTATTCAACTTCAATATTTATATTTGTTCACCATTTGTAATGGCAAAAAGAATTCACCAACATTTGCTTTGCCTGGCTGCTAGGTTCCAGGCCTAGTACCTTTTTTATTGTTTTTTCATAATAACACCTTGTGAAAGTGCTTTTTATTGATTTTTAAAACAGTGAATTAATATAACAATGAATTAAATATACATTATTCTTAAAATATAGATCATTTTATTCTGGTATTATGAAAATTTATAGTCTTTCAATGTCCGAAAAGACATTTTAGTGAATATAGACTTCAATTCAACATATTCTTTTTTTGAATTGAAATATTACTTTTAAATGCTAACATTTTCAGAGAAAAAATACATATGGAGAACTAATAAGTCATTGAGGAAAAGTGAAATCTAAATATTTGGTAAATCTCAATGAAAACGTTGTTCTATATACTTTCTCCTTGTCTTCCTTATATAATCCTTATCAAAACTAACTCTCTGGATCTGTTGGCATTGCCTATGGTAAATTCTGTGCAAATACATCTGGGGCACACACTTAACACGTAAAAAACAAATTTCATGATTTTCTATAGGCAATAACTGTTTTTAGCACTTTTTGTGTGACCCCAAATCAAAGCATGATACCTATCCATTGACTGATTACATTTTAAAGATAATTGTGTTCATACTAAGCAACCACAAAATGAGTAAACCACAGGAAAGAATTTTTAGAGGAAAATTTAACATAGGAATATGTTTATTGTAAGCAAGGTGTATATTTTTTTCTTGATTAGTAAAGTGTAAATGTGATGCATATTGATACTGTACTTCAGGAAATTACTGACATAATCATAGGTAAAATAATTCAATCTCGTCACTTACAAATGTTTAATAAGTTAGTATAAAGTTGTTTATGGTTTTATAGGGTCATGATAGTACAAATTTTCAGGTTTTATATATTATTTAGTTTAAACTTATTATTGCTTTCCTAGTAAACATAGTATAAGAAAGTTTTTTTGGGGTTTCAATTTGATGGTATTTTTCTTCTTTTTAACATATTACTCTGGCAAATTGGATATGTACCTATTCTTCTGATTTTTATTGGGACATTTTATTAGCATTGATTTGATGCTGAAATGTGTTTTGCTTGTTTTGCTTTTATGCTAAAGAGTATTAATATTTTCTTGGGCTCGAAATGCTCCCCTCCACTTTTCACCTGTATTTATTTTTCCCCATGGAAAATTATAGTGTTTCATTTTAATATTTCTTTTTCATATATACTTTAAATACTGGGGTGCATGTGCAGATCCTGCAACATTGTTACATAGGTATACACATGTCATGGTGGTTTGCTGAATCCATCCCCACGTCACCTACATTAGGTATTTCTCCTGATGTTATCCCTCCCCTATCCCCCCACCCCCTACTATACCTCTACAAGTGCCCCTAATGCCCAACAGGCCCCGGTGTGTGATGTTCCCCTCCCTGTGTCAAAGTGTTCTCATTGTTCAACACCCACTTATGAGTGAGAACATGCAGTGTTTGGTTTTCTGTTCTTGTGTCAGTTTGCTGAGAATGATGGTTTGCAGCTTCATCTATGCCCCTGCAAGGGCATGTACTCAACCTTTTTTATGGCTACATAGTATTCCATGGTGTGTATATACCACATTTTCTTTATCCAGTCTATCCTTGATGGGCATTTGAGTTGGTTCCAAGTGTTTGCTATTGTAAACAGTGTCGCAGTGAACATATGCCTGCATGTGTCTTTACAATAGAATGCTTTATAATCCTTCGGGTATATACCCAGTAATGGGATTGCTGGGTCAAATAGTATTTCTATTTCTAGGTCCTTGAGGAATTGCCACACTGTCTTCCACAATGGTTGCACTAATTTGCACTCCCACCAACAGTGTAAAAGTGTTCCTATTTCTCCACATCCTCTCAAGCATCTGTTGTCTCCAGATTTTTTAACAAATGCCATTCTAACTGATGTGAGATGGTATCTCAATGTAGTTTTGATTTGCATTTCCCTAATGACCAGTGATGAGCATTTTATCATATGTTTGTTAGCTGCACAAATATCTTATTTTGAAAAGTGTTCATATCCTTCACTCACTTTTTGATGGGGTTGTTTTTTTCTTATAAATTTGTTTCAGTTCTTTGTAGAATATCTTGGCTATATGGGCTCTTTTTTGGTTCCATATGAAGTTTAAGATAGTTTTTTCCAGTTCTGTGAAAAAGGTCAGTGGTAGCTTGATGGGGATAACATTGAATCTAAATTACTTTGGGCAGTATGGCCATTTTCACAATATTGATTCTTCCTAACCATGAGCATGGAATGTTTTTCCATCTGTTTGTGTCCTCTCTTATTTCCTTGAACAGTTGTTTGTAGTTCTCCTTGAAGAGGTCCTTCACGTCCATTGTTAGTTATATCCCTAGGTATTTTATTCTCTCTGTAGCAATTGTGAATGAGAGTTCGCTCTTGATTTGGTTCTCTTTTAGTATGTTATTGGTGTGTAGGAATGCTTGTGATTTCTGCACAATGATTTTGTATCCTGAGATGTTGCTGAAGTTGCTTATCAGTTTAAGGAGATTTTGGGCTGAGACGATGGGGGTCTTCTAAATATACAATCATGTCGTCTACAAAGAAAGACAATTTGACTTCCTCCTTTCCTTTTTCTTTACTGATTTCTCTGGCTAGAGCTTCCAATACTATATTGAATAGGAGTGGTGAGAGAGGACATCCTGTCTAGTGCCAGATTTCAAAGGGAATCCTTCCAGTTTTTGCCCATTCAGTATGATATTGCTATGGATTTGTCATAAATAGCTTTTATTACTTTGAGATACCTTCAATCAATACCTAGTTTATTGAGAGTATTTAGCATAAAGGGTTGTTGAATTTTGTTGAAGGCCTTCTCTGCATCTATGGAGATGATCTTGTGGTTTTTGACTTTGGTTCTGTTTAAATGGTGAATTATGTTTATGGACTTGCGTGTGTAGAACCAACCTGGCAACGCCAGGATGAAGCCTATTTGATCCCAATGGATGAGTTTTTGATGTGCTGGTGCAATCGGTTTGCTAGAATTTTATTGAAGATTTTTGCATCTATGTTCATCATGGATATTGGCCTGAAGTTTTCTTTTTATGTTGAGTCTCTGCTGGATTTTGGTATCAGGATGATGTTGGTCTCATAAAATGATATGGGAAGGATTCCCTTTTTTGTATTGTTTGGAATGTTTCAGAAGAAGTGGTACCAGCTCCTCTTTGCACATCTGGTAGAATTCGGCAGTGAACCCATCTGGACCTGGGCTTTTCTTGGTTGGTAGGCTATTAATTGCTGCCTCAACTTCAGCCCTTGTTATTGGTCTGTTCAGGGTTTCCACTTCTTCCTGGTTTAGGCTTGGGAGGATGCAAGTGTCCAGGAATTTATCCATTTCTTCCAGGTTTACTGGTTTATGTGCATAGAGTTGTTTATAGTAATCTCTGATGGTGGTTTGTATTTCTGTGGAATCAGTGGTGATATCCCCTTTATCATTTTTATTGCATCTATTTGATTCTTCTGTCTTTTCTTTTTTATTAATCTGGCTAGTGGTCTATTTTGTTGATCTTTTCGAAAAACCAGCTCCTGGATTTATTGATTTTTTGAAGGGTTTTTTGTGTCTCCATCTCCTTCAGTTCTGCTCTGATCTTAGTTATTTCGTGTCTTCAGCTAGCTTTTGAGTTTTTTTGATCTTCCTTCTCTAGCTCTTTCAGTTTTGATGATAGGGTGTTGATTTTTGATCTTTCCTTGCTTCTCATGTGGGCACTTATTGCTATATATTTTCCTCTAGACATGGCTTTAAATGTATCCCAGAGATTCTGGTATGTTGTGTCTTCATTCTCATTGGTTTCAAAAACATCTTTATTTCTGCCTTCATTTCATTGTTTATCCAGTCCACATTCAAGAGCCAGTTGTTCAGTTTCCATGAAGTTGTGCGGTTCTGAGTTAGTTACTTAATCCTGAGATCTAATTTGATTGCACTGTGGTCTGAGAGACTGTTTGTTATGATCTCCATTCTTTTGCATTTGCTGAGGAGTGATTTATTTCCAATTATGTGGTCAATTTAGAATAAGTGTGATGTGGTGCTGAGAAGAATGTATATTCTGTGGATTTGGGGTGGAGAGTTCTATAGACATCTGTTAGGTTTGCTTGGTCCAGATCTGAGTTCAAGTCCTGGATATCCTTGTTAATTTTCTGTCTCGTTGATCTGTCTAATATTGATAGCAGAGTGTTAAAGTCTCCCACTGTTGTTGTGTGGGAGTCTAGATCTCTTTGTAGTTAATTAAAAACTTGCTTTATGTATCTGGGTGTTCCTGTATTGGGTGCATATATATTTAGAATAGTTAGCTCTTCTTGTTGCATTGATCCCTTTACCATTATGTAATGCCCTTCTTTGTCTCTTTTGATCTTTGTTGGTTTAAAGTCTGTTTTATTAGAGACTATGATTGCAATTATTTTTGCTCTTCATTTGCTTGGAAAATCTTCCCCCATCCCTTTGAGCCTATGTGTGTCCTTGCATATGAGATCGGTTTCCTGAATACAGCACACTGATGGTTCTTGACTCTTTATCCAATTTGCCAGTCTGTGTCTTTTGGTTGGGGCATTCAGCCCATTTATGTTTAAGGTTAATATTCTTATGTATGAATTTGAACCTGCCATTTTGATACTAGCTGGTTGTTTTGCCCATTAGTTGATGCAGTTTCTTCATTGTGTTGATGGTCTTTACAGTTTACAGTATGTTTTTTGCAGTGACTGGTACTGGTTCTTCTTTTCTATGTTTAGTGCTTCTTTCAGGAGCTCCTGTAAGGCAGGCCTGGTGGTGACAAAATCTCTCAGCAATTCATTGTGCCTAAAGGATTTTATTTCTCCTTCATTTATGAAGCTTAGTTTGGCTGGATATGAAATTCTAGGTTGAAAATTCTTTTCCTTAAGGATGTTGAATGTCAGCCCCCACTCTCTTCTGGCTTGTAGGGATTCTGCTGAGAGATCCACTGTGAGTCTTCCCTTTGTGGGTAACCTGACTTTTCTCTCTGGTTACCATATTTCCTTCTTTGTTTTCATGCTTAAAAGGTCCCCGTCATCTCTGTATGTGGTCGTTTTTTACATTCATATTTTTCCTTTTTTCTGTTATTTTTTTTTTCTTTTTAACACAGTAAATCTTAAATTCTCAGTGCTCATTTTTGAAGAATTGCATCTTTCCAGTCCTGTGGACATACGATGTCAGAGTAAAGATACTGTTGAGCACTCATCCCTTCATCCATCCTTTACCAAGTAACTCTTCTGAGTGGCTCATTCTTCCAAATCCTTCATACTCACTGTCCTAGAATAAGACATGCTCAAGAGAAAACATTGTATTTTATAAGAAGAAGAAAGCAGTTGTCTTGGTATCTTGGAATGGAAGAACATTGTTTGGCAAACATTTCCGCTCTGCCTCAGTGCCACACCCATCCTGAGGTCTTGTTGTGAAGTCTACTTTCTCTGCTCATTAACATTTCCTTACCTCTACTGCTGATTAAATTTCATTGTGCTGAAAATAAGTCTATCTTTATTATGCCACTTTGACTGACTTCTTCCCATTTATTTCATCATCTAAGCATAATCAACAAAAAAAAAATTTTCTTGCTATTTAAAATTACAAATAACCTGTGAGGATGCGTTTCTTTTTTGCCCCAAAGCCTCTTAACTCATAGAATCATCTAGCTACTTTCTGTCCTTCATGTGGAATTGGGTGATAGAAAACTCTGAGTTGTTTCTCAAGGCCCTAATTAAAATTTGTTAATGACTCCCCAAAATTTGAACCAGATCAGCACTTTCACCTCCATCTTCTTTCCCTGTATCTTTCTCTGTATTAGTTCATTGTCATACTGCTATGAAGAAATACCCAAGGCTGGGTAATCTATAAAGAAAAAGATTTAATGGACTCACAGTTCAACATGGCTGAGGAGACTTCACAGTCATACTAGAAGGCAAAGGAGGAATAAAGCCATGTCTTACATGGTGGTGGGTAAAAGAGTGTATGCAGGGGAACTGCCATTTATAAAACCATCAAATCTCGTGAGACTTATTCAATGTCACAAGAACAGCATGGGAAATACCTACCCTTATGATTCAATTACCTCCCACCAGGTTTTCCTCGTGATGGGGGGATTATGTGAGCTACAGCTCAAGATGAGATTTGGGTGGGGACACAGCCAAACTATCTTATTCTCCAACATGTAAGGCAATGTTGACTGTTCTAGAATTGTGATGGCAGCATCTGTACCAAAGATCTGACCTGGTGAAACAAAGGAGAAAATGACACAGCAATGCACTCCCATAGACACACATACACACACACAAGCACACAATGTTTCATTCATTTCATCTTATCTTATGGTAACCTTCATGCAAATAATATTTATTAAATGAAAGCAATATTCATAACTAATGACATAGTACAATAAAACAGATACATAATTAAATAATTCATGTTAAATTGATTTTAAACATTATTTTGCAAGACAATTCATGAATGCTGATTATTTTCAGTTAATTTATACTAATGATTATGTGCTCTCAAATTTTAATTCTTCTGTAATTGTATGTTTTGAATCTCATCATTAAAATCAGTTGCTTCCTACTGATTCTTCCAAAGTAAAAATCAACATTAGTTTTAGTCTGTGAGTTTATGCTTTGAGAATTTAAGTGTCCATTATTAAATTACTTGGAGTCTTTGAAGTACAGGTAGGTATTTTATGTTATTTTTAAGGCTTGAGAAAGAAAAACTTAACTCTGAAGTGTAAGGATATATTTACCTAGAAAGAAAGCGGCACAAATAGCAAGAAGTTATCTAGAACACAGCAAGAACTTTCCTGGAGAAATGTCTATATTTGGGGGCAATTTTGGTCTTACATTTAGAAGTTTGCAGATTTTAAATATTTGGAGAAAAGAATATTATTTGGATTAGAATGATATGTAAAGCTTATATTAATAGTCACTAAAGAAAAAATAGCTATTTAGTAAATATTTGTTGAAAGTTTACTAGGGGCTAGTTCTAATATTCTAGGTCTGACACAACAAATAATAAATTGTAGTTGATTTAGATAGAGAAAACTTCATATTGGTTTTTACTATATTATTTTTGTAATCACTGTGCTTTGTACAGCAATCGACTCAAAATAAAAATAGGAGATAACAGAATAAAACTATTGATTCATAGCTTTTTCCTTCAATAAAGGGTCTTTAAGTTATCCAACCATGTGTCATGCAGTGTCTCTGCCTACAGAAAATACTCAATTGCTGACACACAGAACTATTATTTGATACTCTTTATGCTTCAGTAACATAGTGATTTTCTTGATTCTCAGTAATGTTTTGATGTTTCCACTGATGTGAGTTAGGCTTGATGTTAGGTCAACATATTGATCTAACAGCTTCTGAGAAATGCTTAAGATTTCATCATCAAAAATCTTTTGATTAAACTGTTATAAAGGACCAAAGACTTGACAGATTGTGTTAATTTGCAAGGCCACTTTACTTTTCCATTAGATGTTTGAACTTCTAATTAAAATCACTCCTTTTATTGAAGGTGATAGAAATGAAGGATATCATATCAAGAGAAACTAGCACATGTGGTCAGACAAATTTCAGCATGTACTTAGCTAATGCTTGAGCATGAACACCAAAAGCAGCTTTAGGCATGAGAACCTTAATGTCAACCAGAGTTGCTCCACAGATGGTGCCCATAGGATACATATAAAAGACAGAAAGGTAAATGTAGAGCTACCTGGGTTTCTTTATTTCTATCATACGGATGGTAGCTTAGTTCTATGCAGTCTCTGGACATTTTACAGAGTGTCATATTTCATATTTGGTTATCATTCTTAAAGCTATATATTTGTCATGTTCAAATACTAGTTATTTTTCTAGTAATTAAAATTTATCAGTTTTAATCAGATATCAGTTGTTATCACTTAGACTTCATAGCAGAAAAGTGCATTATAGGACTAAATACTTCAAAAAAATATGTTGAGGGCATAGAGAAACAGCTAGTGCATGTATCTCTAGCATAGCCTTTGGAAGTTGAATTTGAACAACTCAGGAATCAAATAGTTCTTCCCTGTACCTACAATTAAAATGCAGAAAAATGACTCAAAGCACTACAACTGAGGTAATTATAATAGCACACATGAAGGAAGTATAGGTAAGTATTTAAATGTCTCCTTTAAACACTTCATTACTGAAATATTTCACCTGAATTTTAGAAATTTTTTAAGTGAATTCTAAATTAGTTTTAGCATCTCTTCTTAAAATTACACACCTCTCAATGATGACATTTAACTTCTTTTTTTTTTCCTTTGGAAAAAAAAGGTAAATTTCTTTTCCTATAAAAATTTAGGCAGGAAATGGCAGAACAGTTAAGCCATGTGGTCCATAATGAGGTTATTAACCGAAAATGAAAGATTGATGTTAAATATTGCACTTCACCTATTCCACAGAGGTAAGTGTTAAATCTCATAGTCTAGCTTCAGGCCCTCCTTTTTTGTGTTACAGTGTGTCATTCCAAAGAGCAACACTGCTCTTTCTGTTACAAGAGTCTTCTGTGTGCGTATTTTAGCCTTTTTTTATAAGGTGTGAATTGAAACTAAACTTGCTGAGAAGTTTTTAATAACTTCAACCAATTAGGTAATAAGAAAAGATGTTCAGAGTGAGCATATTAAATCGTCATCTCTCTTGCAAAGTAAGGTACTTAGAATGTTCCTTAAGAAACTCTTGCCAACTTCTGAAAACTGGTTTTGCTGACTTTGCCTACAAGGGTCTACTCAGCCAACTAAATCGTCTGAGCGGAAAGAAGGGCTATGCTGATCTTTCATTTGTTAGGCAACGAATTCTGTGTTTTACTTCATTACCAATACCCTGTCAGAGCAATCTAGGCATGAAATATGTGTTTTAGTTGAAGGCTTTCAACTGATTCTGAAGAAACAAATGTAAAAATTGATGAGATGCATGGATATAAAACAATGTGAATTTGAAACAACAACAACAAAAAGAATTGAATAAGTGAAAGGAAAAATGTAGTTTAAGAACAAAGTATCCACATAGGTACTTTGAAATTTTCTTGGGCACTAGTTAAGAGATTTTAGTCTCTCCTCACTATTTTTTTGCCTCACCTTTTATTCTTTCTTTATCTTTGAATGACATCTCTTTAACTCATGCTAAAGCACATCACTAGAAATTTGAAGCTGCTCTGACAATTGAAAGGCAGAGTAAATAAATTGCCTCTGTGTGTCTGATGCTCGCATTTTTATGTTTTTCTTCAGTATATGACTGTAAATGAAAGCTTTTGTCAAGTGCCTTAGGTCTCCCATGTTAACATGAAATAGAGCAACTGAATGAATGCTCATTTAAAAATAGAGTGAAAGAAACATGCTTGGCAAGTAAATAGAAAATGAACACTAACAGCACTGATTTTCCTATCTTTATTTCTTGATGATAGCATGCTGCAATGCCTATTTTATCCCTTCATATAATAAAATCATTTCAAATTTTTTTTCAAGTATGTCTTAAATCTGCAAACTCTCCATGGCAAGCTCCGGATAATGTTTTGGAAAGAAAAAAAAACTGAATAAAATCAGTTAATCTAGAACATTCTTCACCAAAATACCTAATTTTTCAGAAGCCAACTAGACTACAGATGAGAGTCTTCTTTCTTTACATGCTCATATCTGACTTCAGTAGCACATGCCTACTTATTTGCTCAGGCTGACCAAGTATGAGGAGGAGTTCCTAATTCAACAGAAAAGTCTAGAAGAGGCTCAACACCCAGAATCAACACTTTCTGCAAAGTCAGTCTTTCATTGCTGCTGTTGTCCATCACAGGACAATGAATTAATTAGTGAGATTCAGTGCTGTCTCCTGGACAGCTATCTGGCCTCATGCTTGGATAGTGTTTTTTCCAAGTTTCCTATTCTGTTCTGGCCCTTTGACCATCTGATGTCTCATGCTGTGATTTATTCTAGTCAAACTGCATCTCGTTTTCCCAAGTTTTCAGCACTCCGCTTTTGATATGAGTCTTTACTGAGATCTACATTTAGTTAGAACTGTGAACAACTCTCCAAAGCTACTGATTTTAGCAGAGATCCTGGCTCTCTACCTTGTGACTGCCCAATCTGATCTTCTTCAATAATTTTTAATCTCAGTATGCATAAATGAGGCTTTGTGAGCTATAACCCCTAGGATTTTGTGTTAATTTGTTGGGGTTAAGTCCTGGTAATCTTCATTTTTAGAATACTGAATAGTTCTATGATCTAAAACCCACTGTTTGACAAGCATCACTCTTACTATTTATTATCTTATATAAGGAAAATGGAAGAAGGGATATGGTTTTTCAGTTATTCATGGTCAAAAATGATGTCCTGTTTGGCAATGCTAAATGGTCTTTTACGTTTGATGGCACAGGTTTTGCTTGGTCTGAAAGCCTTGTAGTTAGAATCTACTTTCACTCAGTGCACCATGTTGCCTCTATTCACTAAAGTCTTGTCTTCTTTCCTTGTACTACTTGGGAGAGGGGCACAGATTTAGAGCCTGTGGACTCTAGATTTGGCTTCTCAAGGTAGCTACTCACCCCATTCTTTGTCTCATTCTTTAGAAATCGACTTTAGCCTCTTTTCTTAAATATGTGTGTACATTCTTCATGTACAATATGTGTGTATATTCTGTCTACTATCCCCTCTGTTATTCTTTTGTTCCTCTTGGTTTTTGTATCATCTCCCATTTTATACAAACCTTCAAGATACTAGAAACCACAGACAGAAATTCATGTTATCAACTGATAACCTCTGCTTTATGCCCCACAACTAAAGTCTCTCCCCCAAGACTAGAGAAACATATGCTGGATATATGTCTGGATAAAATATGGGAGGAAAAATAAACTGAATAAAATGCATGTTAATATCATATATTTCAAGTAAAAATTAAAGTTGCATTCTATATAAAACTCTTCAGGTATATAAAACCTACATGCTTATTAATATGCCTATTTTGGAAATATTAAACTAAGTGCTTTTGTTTTTAATTTAGTTAATTGATGAGTTCAGTTGTTCCTATTTAATGCCTACTGTGAACCAAGTACAGCGAGAAAATCAGCAACAAGCAGACAAATCATGTCTTTGTGGAGTTTAGAATTAATGGTGACATGCATGGTAATCAATTATGAAACATATGTAAAATTGAAAGTCCAATATATGTTCTATTAGAGGGTGATATCTAATGCCCTGAGAATACGCAATGTGGAGATATGGCTTATTCTAGGGGATAAGAGAAGGTTTCCCTCAAAAAATGATACTCCAGATGTGGGAAGACAGAGCTGAATATGGGTATGAGTGGTGTGATATGAAGCTAGAGGGGTTGATGGGCCCCATGTGGGGTCTTAACAAAAGGTTTAAAAAACTTTGGATTTAAGAGTAGTAGGAAAATATTAAATATATGTATCATGAGATTATTATAGGTTTTAATTTGATAAATTAATCTGAATTCAGTTTTGGAAAATAAATTGGAGTGAGACAAAGTTCGATTTAGAGAGAGCCATGTCATTAAAGACAATGGGAACTAGGACATGTATAATGTTTCTGAAAATGAGATAAAGCAGAAGAATGGTAAAGAAGGTTAAGAGTCTTAAAATAACAAAATTTCATAAGGAATTAGGCATCGGTAAATAAGTGAACAATAATAGCATGATGCAGAATTGAATGCCCAGTCATTTCATTGCTTAACTTTTCTTTTTTTTCCTGGACTGACCTAACAGCAGAAAGTTGTGTTAAGCATACTCCTTTGTTAAATGTAAGCTAATATCATTGTTTGCAGCAAGACCTCTCTCTTAATGTGTTTATTTTCCCCTGTCTCTATGTTTCCTTTACACCTTCTATAGGCACTCATTCTAATACCCTGTCTTAGTCTGAGATGCTATACGGAAATACCACAGACTGGTTGCTTTCACTTTATGTGCTCATGCTCTTGAAAAAAAAAATGATCTCCTGTATTTTTCTCTTTTTATAAGGGCATTAAATTTTTTTATAAGGGGCCTACCCTCTTAACCTAATCTACCTTTAATTAAGTACCAAAAGCCCCATCTTCAAATATCATCACGTTGAAGACTAGGAGTTTAAACATATAAAAGTTAGTGGGGGTGACAAGTATTCAGTTGATAGCATGCTTTTAAAATTGTTGTTGTGTTAGTATGTGTGAGTTTAGTTCACATAATTAATGCATATAAAATGCTGTAAATCTTGTTGTCTTCACTATGTTTTTCACTCAATGCTGTTTTCAATTATATCCATGCTACTCTCTGTATATCTAGTCCATTACTTTTTTCTGATGCATGGTGTTTCATAGCAACCTTCATTATATTTTAATTATTTACTTCCCTGGCTTGACCACATACATAGATCATCCAAACAATCCGCTAAACTAAACACAGGTGTAGTGAATATTAACACACATTTTGTTATACCAATTGATGTAAGAGTTTTTTCTCTGGTAAAATAGCTGCATTTAATGCGTGTGCATAATTAATTTCACTTAATATTACTAGAATGCTTTATATAATAGCTTTATCAGTCTGTACTCCTATTAGCAGTGCATGAAAGTTCTAGTCAATGTATACCTCACCTATATGTATAAGGCTTCCATCCTTGCAAGTTCACCATTCAGATGGTTAAGTAGTATCTTGTTCAAATTCACAATTCCCTGATTACTAGATAAACATCTCTTCATATAGCTATTATTCATTTCAGCTTCATTTCCCTAAGTCAAACTGCTTATTAGTGATCTTTGCACATTTTTTGAGTGATTATATTATGCTTTTAATGAAAATTCTTTATTGACTTTATTACTATCCATATCTTACAATTTTTCAATCATCTTTTTGTTTTAAGTCTATGGTAAAATAAGTCATATAAAGTATAGTAATGATCTGAAAAGACAAGAATTAAAGGAGAAAATACAAACTTAGAATTCACAACTTTAATATTTTTTGAAGAAATTAAATATATCTAATGGAAAATAATCTGAAAAAATTATTAATAAAAAAATACAAGTTAATTTATACAAAAGACGTAGCATAGTGTCTGAAATAGAATCAGCATGGAATAATTACTGTTTTCATTTCCTCTTACTGCAGTGTGGAAAAGTACTTGCTGATAATCAATGGACGTATTTTTTTCATTTAGTCATCAAAAAAATGAAATTCAGAGTATTATAGAATGTTAGAGTGTGAAAGACTATAAGAAATTATTCAAAATTATCGTTTTCAAGCATTTTTAGTTGTCCATCTTTCTTATATAAATCTTATAAAATGCCACTGAATAAATGAGATTAAGAATAGTATTTTCATAATGGAAACAATCAAGATGAAAATCTCAGTTTTAAGTCAGCCTTCATTGTGCTCTATTTAGTTTTGTATCCTAAACAAATTAATTCACCAGTGAATTCTATTTGCATGTAATATAAATCTATCTCATTTTTGGTAAAACTAATACAATATTCATATAACTGATAAGTCCCTGGGTATTTATTTATTCAGACTGGATGTATTCAGAGAACTTGTCTTCACCTCTCAGTATTTTTTTTTCTTAGTTTCCCTTCGTTTTTTCCTTCTCTTTCTTCCTTCTTCCCTCCCTCTCTCTCTTCGACCCTCTGTCTGTCTCTGCTGCTTCTATTCTCAGGCACATTCTCCCTGGGTTTACAGTCACCTCTCTTCAAAGACCCAGTAAAAGAAGTTCAACTCTCACCAATATCAATAAAAGTCTCTGAGATTGGATTTATTGGCTTAGGTTGGTCTGTATTGAATACTATGCCTATCCCTACACCAGTCTTTTTTCTTACTAATAACTAATGACAAATCCATTGCTAAGAACTGGGTCATAAGCTTAATCTTGAAATGCAAAGTGTTTGCTTCTCTGCAAATAAATTTAAGGGGAAAACTGTAGAATCATCTATTTCAGGTATCTATTCACAGTTCAGATGTTGAAGTCAATCTTGGATATGATTCCTAACCTGTCTCTGCCTAAGTTCCTCATGTGTACAATAAGGATGATAATTATATTCTATATGATTGTTGTGAAGATGACATGACTAGTACTACTCCTACTAACAAGATTAGGTAGTGGGACCAGTAGTAGCAGAAGAAGTGTTAGTAAGAGTAGTACTAGTAACAGTAGCATTAGTAATAGATTAATAGTTTAACTCCACAACCCACATATAGTGGTTAGGAATAGAAAAATAAACAACTCAATCTAGTGTATCCATAACATTAGTACACTTATAGACTGGTTTTTGTTTGTTTAGCAACTACTTTTGACAGGTTTATATGTATAATTCTCCATAACTGTATAATCATTAGGTTCAAATTAATTCATGCTGTAGTCAAATCAATTTAATTTTTAAAGTCTTTAATTATCAAGATTTTATAAGCATGATGTAACAATCTAAGGTATAAAGCAAGGAATTTAAAGTCTAAAGGAATGCTAAGAGTTTGTTTTGTTAAATCTCTATCCAACACTTGAAACCTTTTTTCAATACTGCTGGTTTTGTTTAGATAGCAGCTAAATATAAAACTGGTGAAGATCTCATGATCCATTCCATTTTTGAACATTTGCTTTATAAAAATTCCTTGCTTCTGTTGAATTTGTCCTATAGAACCACTTAAAACAAGTGCTATGAAATAGGCCTTCCATTAAGAGAAATCACCTCTCATGTCCCTCACATCTCTCTGTAGTCCAGACCAACAGTCTCAGTTTCTTCAATGAACATCATCTGCCTCTTCACGGATAGGTCAATTTCACTGATTAAAAGTAAGAGACAGTTAAACCCTCATTTGGCCATTCATACAAGTCCCTGTTTAGAGAACAAGTGATTATGCTCCTTTGCACGGTCAGGGTATCACGGCCCATGATGTCATGTGGTTGCTTTTATCTTATCTCTTGTCTTTCCTTTTAGAAGTAACAAGTCAGTGTGTGTTAGGGCCAGGCACAGCGTTTCATGCCTGTAATCCTAGCACTTGGGAGGCTAAGGCAGGCAGATCACCTGAGGTCAGGAGTTCAAGAACAGCCTGCACAACCTGGTGAAACCCATTCTCTAGTAAAAATACAAAAATTAGCTGAAATCAGTTGAATCTGGGAGGCAGAGGTTGCAGTGAGCCGTGATCACACCACTGCACTCCAGCCTGGTTAACAAAGCCAGACTCCTGTCTGTGTTTATATTAAACTGTAAACTTCAACTCTTGTTCTAGACTGTATTTCTTCCTGTTAATAAAATGGAAGATCACTAAGATGTTTTTAATTCACTAATTTAAATTTAGTTTAACTAATTAAGCTACAATCATTTAATCATTTATTCAATTTTGTATATTTAACTGTTTTGTATTTATGTTCTATTGTTCACAAAATTCAAACTTATAGTCAGCAATTCTTTATATTTATTTTACCCTTGGTCTGGCTTAATATGTATTTTATCCTCTTCTATATTTAGACAATGAATGCCTGAGATACATTTTTAGGTTTCCACATTTCCATTTCCATTTGACTTTTCCGCTTACCTACTGTCATGATGGCCAGCTCAATAGTTCAGGATGCCTATGAGTTGCTATTTACCTCCAATCAGTTTGTCACTGTGGAATCATATTAGATTTATTGTAATAGAATTTTAAATTATGAAGTATGTTATCAAATTAAATATTTTTTCTGTTGATTTAATATGTACATTTACAAATTTTTTTTGAAATGTAGAACAGTTATAAATAAAGTGTTAGATTTTATTCTCAAATAAAGAAGACAAAACTAAGAGAGTAGAAAAACAATCTCAAAGTTACTGATATGGCCCCAAATATATCATTTCATAACCACTTCTAGTCTTTTAGAAGTGCACTGAGGTATACTGTAATAATATCATTAGCATGCACATCAAGAACAAGATGTATAACATGGCTTAAAAATAAACAGATGTTCCCCAAAAATAATGTGACAGCTTAGTGAGAAAAATTCTCCATTTATCATATTTTAATTAAGTTTTGTACATATCTATTATAAGCAACACTAATTGCACCATGATCTTATTTATTTCAAAACACTAAAAAACAGCTATAATGCATATGGTGACAAAGTCAAGTGCCCTCAAATAATGTACTGAAATATTATTATACAGAACATGCTGCATAATAACCTTTCAGATATTTATTTTAGGAAAGATGATTTGCAATTATAGACTCCTATAATTTGATTTATGACAAATAGAATTTTAGAAGATTCTAGGATTTGAATAATTTACTTTTGATGTTGCCCACAGAAGTAGAAGTTTCAATTTGCCACTATTTGAACTAAAGAGTTGTATAAATTAAAGGAATGCAAATGGAAAAATAAGAAGCAAAATGAATATTTATATCCTTGTTGTAATAGAGGAAAAGCAAAAGTATTAAGAGAGAAAACAATTTCTAGGCTGGGCACAATGGCTCACATCTGTAATCCTAGCACAAGGGAAGGCTGAGGCAAGAGGATTGCTTGAAGCCAAGAGTTTAAGACCAGCCTGGATGACAGAGTCAAACTCTCTCTAAGAAAAAAATTTAAACGTTTGCCAGGCGTGATGGTGTGCACCTGCAGTACCAGCTACTTGGGAAGATGAGATAGGCTGACTTGAGCCCAGGAATGTGAGGCTGCAGTCAGCCATGATCACACCACTACATTGCATTTTGGATAACAGAGCAAGACCCTGTTTCCAAAAAACAATTTCCATATTGTTTACAAAAAATACAAAAATGTAATAAAATTTGTGAACATTCCTATGTATATAGTTCTTCTCATGATATCCTAATGATGATCATTGGTGTGATCAGTTGTAATTATCATCAACTTTATAAAGTAAAAACTTTAAAAGTTCATTCTGGGGTTAAATAATGAGACTGAATATATACATATGCATATATTCAGTAATATATGAATTGATGTGGATGTGATATACACAAATATGTATGTTGTGACACAGAAAATAATGGGAGTTAAAATCTGAAATAACTAGGTAAGATGGAGATTTATGTGTATGCAAGCAACTGGGATGAGACAAAGAGGATACAACTGAACTGACAATAATAAAACAAACACTAATAAAGTTTATCAGCTAATGTTTAAAAAAATTACTGCCAGTGATTTAAGATCCAACTTCTCCTTGCTACTCTTCTTGGATAACATCTTCCTCATTCACCCCACCATCTTAATCTCATCACCTTTATTGTATTAACCTCTCTCCTCCCTTTTCCTGTAGCTTTAACATATTTGCATTGTTATCAGTTGTTGAACTTAACATGAAAGGAATCTTTGTATATGTTCTACCTTAACTCCTTCCTTTAAACATTATTAGTGATATTTATGTTAATGTATATAGCATTATTAAATTTAGTCACTGCTGTGTTGTAAACTGAAAATACTGCATTTTTGGTATCCATCTTACTATTCATGTAAATTTTATTTGCTATATTTTAAGATAATAAAGTTTAGACCAAACTTCTTTAATATATTTATCTACTAGTGCTCATGTCCAAAGGAGTCTTCAGGATAGAAATCTAGAAGTAGAATTACTTGGTGGGAGGACATAAGAATATTCAATTCCATAGGTAATGAAAAACATGTTTTCTAAAGTTGTTTAAATTTACACTTTACTAGCAAAAGAGGAAATGTTGGCTTCTCAGGATCCTTGCAAGCACTTGATATTAACTGGCTTTTACATTTTTACCAATCTGATCAGTCTGAAATACTTTCCTTTTATAGTTTTAGTGTACATTTCATTTACTGCTCTTTACATGATTAGAGCCATTTTGAATTTTTTAAAATTAAATGTCTATTTATGACTTTTGTCCATTTAAGAAAACCATTTTGATTGCCATTTTCTTTTACATTGCCAGTTGTTTATATAGCATTAGCATTAATTTGATGGCTGTAATGTCTACTCTCAGGTTGTGATTTCCTTTTTCCTTCTTTTTATGATATTTTTTCATGAAAGAAATTCTCAATATTATTGAAATTAACAGTGTATGTAGATTTTAACTGTGAGGTTTGTTTTTAAAAAAACTCATTTCAAAGTGATAAAGATATTTTTGAATGATTTCCTTTTAGATTTGTAATAAAATTGTTAATCTGTCAAATAAATTTTTGTGATTGGTGTGAGTTTATAATTCTTTTTTTTTTTTTTTTCATGTGCACTACCTGTTTTTCTGCCTTCCATTACTGGAAAATCTCTCTTTTCATTCACTGACTTGTAAGGCCCAACTGTCAAGATTCCATAGATGCTTTTTGTTTTTCCCTGTGTGCTTTATCTCATTCTACAGGTCAGTTTATCCATTTCCTTAATAAGTTATGCAAATTGTTCTAATATGAAATACACTTTTATATTTGATAGGGTAAATTATCCATCTTGTGCTATTCTTATCACTTCGTCCATGTGGATTTTAGAATATGCTTGTCAAGTTTAATGGAAAACTGAGGGAGTTTTCATTAACATTGTATTGAATCTCAAATTGATTTGTTGAGATGTCATATCATTGTAATATTTGTTATTTTAACAAAAATAATACCTCAATTCATTTTTGCTAAAATTATTTTTCGTTAAAATAACAAATATTTTGTTAAAATAACAAATATTACAATGTTATAACATTGTAATATTAGATGTCATAGCATTGTAAATTTGCTATTTTAGCAAAAAAAATACCTCAATTCATTTAGGCATTATTTAATATCTTTCTATAAAGCAAAATTTTCAAGAAGTACTATTCCCTGAGAGGTGAAAGCCACCCCTGTTGAGATCCAAAATCTGTAATAGTTTGTATATAATTCTAAATATTTTGGATCTTGAAAGATGCATCTCAATAAAGCCAACCCATTTAACCCAGATAGTTAATTCACCAATAAGCAACTATGACCCCAGTTAATTGGGGTGATAAAGGACTGAATATTTCAGCTGGAGCTCTGAGTGGATTCTTATGACAGCTCTGAAGTTGTTATATCACAAAGAATGGTTGCTTGCATTTTTCATGTGACTTAAACCAGTGGTTTTAAGGTACATAATTTTTCTCCTCTAGCCACAGATATATTGGTATCCTACTCCAGTGATCACCTGGTTGGATTTTGCATTTCTTTTCCTTTTAAAAAATATGCATATGTACAGAGATGGAAATGTCTAACTCTAAGGACATTTGAATTTGATAAGATTCTAAGGGATGTAAAAGCATGTTTTTCATCTAATAGTAAAGACCTCTGAGCTTAGTAGAATGTTTGTTTCAAATTGTTAGGACAGGATTATTATTCCAGGTATTCAGAGGAGTTTTGAGTATCTCAACAGGCTTTCTTTACCTTACAATCAAAATTTGTCTATAATAAAAAGTACCTTGCATATTTTCCCTTTGAAACAATGTTTCTATGACACATCCTGGAAGCAGGATGATTCAGGAAAGAGATTCTAAGCAAGAGTGAAGAGGTCTCTCGGAGGTTCCCTTCATCTTGGTGTCATCAAAAGCTCTGAAGCTGATTTGTATCAACAGTTGATTCCACCATGAGAAAAGAAGGTGGTCCTTTTGTGTCTCCTTAAGCAGTCATATGTGGCTGGCTGCCAATTGAGGCAACTTCTATTCTGTGAAGGGTAATTTTCAGAGAAGACAGAAGTGAGACTTCAGCAGCCACAACCCTCTCTGTCACTAGAGTATAGGTGCACTTGAGGCAAAGGGATTCAGATGGGGCCACCAGAATGCCTTCCATAACTCCAATTTTCTTTCGTAGTAATCTTATATTAATGTATGAAGGAAAATAAGACAGTTACATTATCTCTACATCTGTGGAATAAATGGAAAACAAATACTACAGAAAAGTCTGAGTAATTTCAACCAAAAATATTCTCATAAAAAGAAATTCTGAAATGTATGGCACTATGTTTTTATATTATCTCCCAGTAAGTACAGTGATATAGATGAGTTTTCTTACATCTCTACTCAATACAGTGTGATGATATTCTATCCAAACACAATTCAGGGGGAAAAATCTATGAGAAACTGAAAGAATTGCATATGAATAACATAATAATTTGACTTGCTCCAAAGATGTCATCTTGAATATAAAGATAAGGATAGACTGCATACATTTAAAGCATTGTTCTGTGAACTTTATTATTTATTTGCATCTGGGCAAAATCAAAAATAAGAATTGAGGAGCTGAGAGATTATATTCTTTTTATGTTTTTTTTTTTAATTTCTTGGAAAAAAAATGGTTCTCTTATGTTCTTAGAAATCTACCTCTCTAGTTTTTGATATCAGCATAATTTACTTGTTTAAATGAAGTTCTGATATATCTATAGCGGATTAATTTAGAGAGCTGCTATGTTGAATACAAGATCGTTTGGTGTTGTGGTTATAAGGTCAATGAATTTTGAGGTAATCTCTGGAGCACAGATTCATGCCTTTAGAGTGTCCTACCTCTTATGACTTCTAAATCATTTTAGTAACCTTTCCTTACACTGCTAGCACTCTGCAGACTCTAGAAAATGAATTCATTTTTTTCCTTTGACACACTGTATGTGGATGTGCCTCTGAGTCATATCATTATATCTAAGATGACCAATTGCTTTTTCTGAGGATAGAAATTCAAGATGTAGTTATTTGAAGGACTAAGGAGAATAATGATGAATTTTTCATATGCTCATATTCTATTTTCTTGCTGTAAAAATATATAAGACAGATCTATTCAAGTTCCGCATTCTATCGGACAGGATAGAATCACCAAAAGATGTTTGCAAAAATAATACGAAGTTATTTACTTTAAAGCTGATTGGCCACAATTGCAAGAAATGCTAATAGGGCCACCATACAGAAATACACAGTTTGAAATCAGACACAGACAAGCATACATAATACATCAGAATAAAGGACAGATGTGGCTTAGTGTTCAGTACCTAGAAACTACAATTCACTGATCCATTATTTAGGAGTCTATGTGAAGTTATAATTATCAAGACTCATTGAATGCCATTTTACTATATTAAGTATTATTGCTAACAGTTTTCTCTTAAAATAATGTTGAAGCTGTTACTTATATAAACATAATATACTCTAAATGTGTTCATAGTCTTTTGAAGCTCAACCTTAGCATTTTTTATTATAAACAATAACAATCATAATTAAAGAGTCTTCCACTTAGCTTATAAGTTTTTCAGATAACAATAAAAATATAAGCGGGGCTTTAGTTAAATATTATATGAATTGCTCTTTATGTCAAAATTTAACTTGATATTAATGTTTTTTATTTATAGTTTCAAAGTATAAACTGGGTCATTCTTCTATTGCAAATATTTTCTGGCATGTCTATGAAAATAGAGATCTAAATCCATTTGATGGCCTTTATATCCCTCATATGACTCCCTTATTTCCAGCAACCATTTTTCTCATTATTTTAAGGCCTTTTTGTTTCTCTCTTTTCTTTCCCAAACAGTGTCTGTATTCTCTCATCTTGCTTTTGCTCAATTCTGTCTAATTTAACAACCAAAATAAATGTGCTCCTATTTTGTATTTGGTTCTAAGGATAGAAAATTTAGACCCACAGTATCTATGGTGCAAGGGAGAAGCAAATAAGCAGACAACTGAAATTGTCACCAGAACCAAGAAGCACATGTAGGAAACATACATATAAACAAGGGGAAAACCAAGAAGTGCATGTAGGGAACATACATATAAACAAGGGGAACTTGTCTGAGGAAAAGGACTATCCTAGTTCTTGCAGGGAACAGCTACATAAGGCAAATAGATCAGGGGTTAAAATAAGAGTTTTCTAGCAATTGTCATCTTATTTGAGCTGGCTGTGATATATGAGTCAAAATCAGCTCCATAAATTATGAGCAAAAGCTTATTCCAGACAGAGGATGAAGCTTATGCAAGATCATGATGTATTTAGGAAAGTACAAATAATTTGGTAAGACGGGGTAAGTGGCAGTGTGGTGGAAGTGCAAGTAATGAGAGACAGAGGTGATGAAATAAACTTAAGTCGAGATGATCAGAAACATTTCCATGGCGTACAATAATCTAAAAGTATATTGTACTTTAAACCAGTGGGGAGAAAAATGTGATGCGATGCTATTTGCCTGTTCAAAAGATGATCTCACAGCAGTATGAAGAATGGCTTCGTGGCAGGTTCAGAATTAAGACCCTGGATGTACAGATAACAAGAGAATATTGGACCGATTTCCCCTTCACTCTTCTGTGACTGGCATATCCTCTGCCTTTTAGTTCAAGGTCTAGCTCAAATGTCACCTCTCAATGAAGCCTTCTCAGATCTTTCTTCCATTAAAATATTGTCCCTCTCTTCCCTGATTATTCCTATAGCTCTCTCTTCATCCCTAGCTGTCACTCTCTCTCATCTTTGTTCTAGCTCTTGCTTTAGAATTGACTTATCTGAGTTTTCTCTCCAACTAGGAATGAACATAAAAAGAGGGTAGCCACTCACCAAATATTTGCAGATCTGAAAATTGCTATTTCATTTTAAAGAACATAGATTTATATTAAAATCTGAAAACAATATATTGATGTAAAAGAGATTAATTTGAAAACTATGTATGTGAAATTACATTTAAATCATGTTTGTATTGTAACTATTAAATTTATTTCTTTTGTTGCTTCATCAGTTTTCTAATGTATGCCAGTTGGTAATGAAATTCCCTTTCATGTCAAATAAATGTTAATTTTAGAAGGCAAAGACAATAAATATGCATCCTCTCAACTTAGCACATTAAGGACAAAGGCATGCCTAAAAATAGATTTAGATAATAATGCTTTTTTTGTAAATTCATTTATGTGAGTTATTTAAATTTTTTATATTGAGATGGTGAGGGAAATGTAAATTTCATGCCAAAACTAGATTCTCCACAAAAGGCTGCTTTACTCTGGGGCATTTTTTCCCCTAAAATTGAGGGAAAAGATTGTTTTCTAAATCCTCATTGGCTCATGTTGAGTTAACGATCCATTGTAATATGTCACAGTATGAAATTTGCCTGTCTTTACTTAGTAAGCAGAATTATACCTTTATATAAGCATTTTAGACATATGTTTATTAGTGGTATTATCTTCAATACTTAGAAGTAATTAGTATTGATGAAATATTATTTTATGAACATATCAACCCTAAGAAACATAACTAAGTGTTCTGTCTCAAAAATATTTTACAAACACAATATACATTTGTTTATATCACTCATCCAAACATTGAAAAACATCCTTTCCAGATTTCTAAGCTCCCAAAGATTGTGGTGACGATGAGCGAATGAACTGATGCTTAAAGGTAAGGATTTCATAGCCATTCAGAATATTAGCAAAGAGCTGCTAGCATCAGTGCTTTTTGACATATCTATGAATCAGTTGGAAGCATGATTTTTCACTCAGAGAGCAAATACAAGAATCAAGACTCTTGTGGAAAAAAATAAAAATAAAAACGACCTAATTGGTTTAAAATGTTTATGGCCACATATTTTAATGTTGTGTAAATTGAAAGGAAGAATTCTTATTAACATAGTGTACATCAACACGTGGTGGTAATTTTGAAGGGACAAAACCAATTTGTTATTATTCCTCTCCATGAAATAGAAATTAAACTATTGAGAACTCCTTCTTAGTTTCTATGATGGTACTTAAAAACTCACACCAAGTAATTTGACATGTTACGTGTAAGTATCAATGGCCATATGCGAGAATAATGTATTCTGTAGATAAAAATATTGTAAAATACCAGTAATCCAACTTTTATCTCCTTGGTACACCTACTTTTTTCTCATCCATATTTGGTGTAAGGAACAGCACATTTTAACACTGCACATTTGACTTTGCAAAATTGCACTTGGGCAAAAAAGATTTGTATTGTGATGACTTTTTTTTTGTAATAACATCGATGATGTTAATGGTAATATAAATTGGAGCAGACACTTTGGTTGGCAAGGTCAAGAGTCCTACTGGATGGTTGACTCAAGTTATGTTTCTAAGACTATAAAAATAAAAGTGAAGCCATTTAAATTATTATACATTAATAGGGAATATTAAAAATCATTTAAGTGAAGCATAAGTAATTTATATGACATTAAGTTAAAAAACAGTGAGGGATACATAGGTGGATGGATAAACAGATAAATAGATATCCCAATTTCTGTCTCTATATTATATTAGCATTCATTTTAAAGACTGGAAGGAAAAAGACTAGAAGATGAATAGTAATTATGTTTATGTTTATGAAGTTCTAATTTTTTTTGTTTTTACCTTCACTGTTACATATTCTATTAAGGGCATACACTTTTTTATTGAAGAAGTATAATCTATATAGGAAAGTAGACAAATCCTAAGTGTACAACTTGAATTTTTCCCTATTAAATGTACCTTCATGTATGTTCAAGGAGTAGAATGTCTCTTCCCCTTAGAACTGTTCTTTTTGCCCCACTGTCATCACCAACTTCCCCTAAGCATAACCTCTATCCTAATATCTATTACAGTTGGTTAGCTTTGCTGTCTTTGCACTCTATACCCATAGAACGATACAGTACATATGGTTCTAGTACATACAGTGCATACGAATTGGAATAGAGGCTTTGACAATGTCAAGAGTCCTACAAGATCAAGATTCTCATAACTGTATGGCTTTGACTCAATTAATGCTCTAAGACTATAACAATAAAAATTCAGGCATTTAAATTATTATACGTTAATATGAGGGAATATTAAAAATCATATTTAAATGAAGTATAAGTAATTTATATGCATTAAGTTAAAAAACAGTGAGGAATAGATAGATAGGTGGATGGATAGATATATGGATATTCCAATTTCATCCAGTACACTTGGCTTCCTTTACTCGGTATCATGTATGTGAGAGTTATTCACATTGTTTTGTATAATATTTCTCTGTATGAATATATCTTAACTTGTACATTTTATTGTTATCATCTGTATAGTTTTCAGGTTTTGGCTATTACCAATATAAATTCTATAAACATTCCTGCCAACATACTTTGCTTAATATATGTATAAATTTCAAAACAGAGTATATATGTTGGGTTGTAGGATACATAGATGCTCAACTTTAGTAGATATTGCATTTATTATGTCTTTTCCAGAAAGAAGGAAGGGACAGAAGGGAATGGAAGGGAAGAGAGGGCCAGAATTGGCTAAATATGTTGACCACATTGATATTCATACTAACTTGAGCAATATTAACTGGTCATTGGCCCCTGATTTACTATTTATCTCAGTTTTTTATTGGTTCCTTCTTTCTTGGTAAAGCTGAATAAAGCTATGGTCTTTTATCTGTATCATTTTAAGGTAGCAGCATTTCACTGATTCTCAATACTTCTATTAGCAGTAACTAACATGAGAGGTATAGTCTGTGCCAATATTCTGCTTTAGAGATTAATAATGACATGTGGATTAATCATTATGATGCATGTCTTAAATGCACAAAATTAATTTCTTTGCAAAAAGACAACAATCAATAATCCAGAATAAGAAAATTCAGAGATTTACCTGATCAAGAAATGAAGGCATGATGAAAGAGATGAATCTTATATGTGCATGATTTGAGAGAAAAAACAGTCACTAAAAATCATGTTAGGGGCATGGGATTAATTTTTAAAGCTAATTTCTATAACTCAAAATGCTAAAAGCCATCTTTTTAGAGCTACCTTCACTTTTTACAATGCTTTTTTTTGATATAAGGAAGCTCAGCCTGAAGTTTTTGGAATGATCAAAATTAAGAACATGATCTTCATTTTTGTTGGCCCAGATATCTGCTTTAACACTTCAAACACTCTTTTAAAATATCTCACACTGTATCAAAAATAACTTTCCTTAGCCACAAAGAAATCTGAGAGCTCTGTCAGTCAGCAAGCCCATATGTAAGTGAGAAAGAAATGCGCTGCTTAGTTTACATGACAACCTACAGATCAAAGCAAAATAAATAAATAACATTGAGTTGACTAAGCCTTCTATTTCTTTGGGAATAAATATTAACTATAAAGACTTTGAAATGAAAGACTGAAGATACTACAACTATCTGTGGTGAAATTAGATGGAACACTGAGGTCCCTGGTAAAGGGGAATTATAATTTTTAATGTAGAATTTTAATGTTCAAAAAAATACAAATCAAACATGGTACAGATTGGCAGGCTAAAAATAAAAGGTTTTGTCCATCCTTTGGAAATCTAAACATTGCAATGGAAAAACACTTTAGTCTTTTAAATGCAAACTAACCATATGTGCTTTGTTAAGTTTCATTTATTATTTTTAAAATGGCATTTTATCCATTAGCACATATTATTAAAATTTAGTTTAAATAAAACCATGATCTCTAGGATTAAAAACTAAAGTAGCTTTCTTTTGTACTGAGAACTTATTATTCTTGCTTTGCAAGGGCCCAATATGTTTTCCTGGAATATAGAGTTATTAACTATTACACAGAGTTTTATCTCTGCTGTGGTTTAAATTCCTCATGACTGACTCTGATTCTCACAATAGTTTCTTCCTTTCCTTAGGCTTCAAATTTTAGGATTAATCAGCTTTTTATAGAAAAATTGAAGGAAATAGCTTCTCCCCTCAGAGAAATAAGCTCAGAAGAGTAGAAAAAGTTTATTTTAGGGATAGCTCAACTGTATACATTCACTTTGCTCTTGGCCCAGTGAGGAACTATCAAGGAAGGGCAACCCTCTGATACAAATTCAACAATAAGTTTACACAAACTAAGAGGATACTCTCAATGTCAGAAAGCCAGAATTTTATAATAGATATCCTAATCTATTCTAAAACAAATTCCTTTACTCAATATGATTAATACCTTACAAAGCCTGAGTTCTGGTTGTTCCTACAAGAATCTCAGCAATGTCGTTTTTGTCTAGAATCATGTGTACATATGGTAATTCCGACATACGCTCAGCCTAAAATGCTATAGAAATTGCTCTTTATTACCTCCTTAAGAGAGAAGAATAAACTTAAAAAAATAAAATGACTGCCACTATGGTAGGCTCAAAATGAATAGCATGCATTGGGTACGGATTTTCAGAGGAAAGTGCATATGTGGAAATAAATATGATTCAAAACATTTCTTAGAACCAGGCACAGTGGCTTGCACCTGTAATTCCAGATCCCAGCTTCACAGGATGCTCAGGCTGAAGGATCACTTGAAGATGAGCACAAGACCAGCCTGGACAACATAGCAAGACTACCTCTCACCTGCCCCCCACCATCTCTAAAAAGACTTCTTTTAATTAGCTGGGTCTGGTGGTACACACCATTATTCAGCTACCCTGGAGGCTGAAGCCGAAGGATGGCTTGAGCCAGGAGTTCAAGTCTGAAGTCAGCTATAATCACACTATTGTAGTCCAGTCTGGGCAATAGAGCTAGACTTTGTCTCTTAAAAAAAAAAAAATGTTGTTTACAAGATCAAGTCATTATCCTCAGCAAAATAACACAGGAACATAAAACCAAATACCGCATATTCGCACTTTTAAGTGGGAGCTGAGTGATGAGAATACATGGACACGTGAAGAGGGAGTAAAACACATTCTAAGGCCTGTCAGAGGGTGACGGTTGGAAGGAGGGACAGCATCAGGAAGCATAGCTAATAGACGCTGGGCTTAATTCCTAGGTGATGGGATGATCTCTGCAGCAAGCCACAATGGCACACATTTAACTATGTAACAAAGCTGCACATTGGCACATGTGCTCCTTACCTTAGAATAGAAGTTGAAAATTTAAAGGTTTCTAAAATAACATTTTAAAAGTAACTATAATTAATTTACCTTTTATATTTGAAATATATTAAGCCTTAGGAAACAACTTTGGACTAATATTGAGGATAGAATTTTCCAGTATTTCCAAGCCAATGGTAATACATGGCCTAAACAGATTATACATGTGTTGGTAATATTTAATCAGCCAGGATGCTATTAATGACCCCTGAGTAAAAAGAAATACTGTAGCATTGATTTTTTTTTTTAAACAGCATGATCCAGTAAGCATTCTGGAAGTGATGAAAACCCCAATTAGGGTACGGGTGAAATGTGTTATTTTGGAGGGGCAGATATTAATACAAGTTCTCTTGCTCTCTATCTCTCTGTTACTTAGGCTGAGATTGGAGTTAGCAGAGAGGCTTAGTAAGCATTAGATAATTCTGTGCAATAAAATTAAGTCGTTCAAAATGTTATGATTTTCTCATGTTACCTGTATTATCTCCTATTTTTAAATTTTTCATGATTAGGACTCTAAGGATGTGAAATATTATTTTTCAACATAGAAACCCATTAACAAGATAGTTTGATCTCTGGGTTTGAAATTCTTATGAGTGGTGTAATGGTCTCAAGTTTATTCACTCTTCTTTGAAATAAATTGTCTCAACTCATTTCACATGGAACACATAAAATATTTGTATGGCACAAACAAGTAAACTGGAATAAATATGAGATATTTGTTTGCAGTTTGGGCAAAAATATAACTCATTACATTGTCTTGCTATTATACCTGGGCCTTGTCTTGACATTCTAAGAGATGCCTCTTTTGCTGAAGGAAATGGCATCAAGAAGCTCATATTTTCAAGGCAGCCTCTGTATCTCTCTTTATAATAAAAACATTTCACTAAATCTAAAAAAAGAAAGAATTCCTTCTAATTAGGATTATGAGCTGAACACATTTATAATGTCTGTAAATGCATCAAACTTTAGTGGAAAGTTATTTCCAAATTAGTAATTAGATTATATCATTTTGCACGTTGTCGTTTTATCTACTAAGAGTGTTATTCAAAAGTGGCACCTTTTCTATTTACTTTGTCCTTAGTTCCCACCAGTGCAGGCTAGGAAAATGAGTGATTTGGTAATTGTATGACACATTTTAGCTTCAGCTAATAAGGTTTTGCTGGACTCATTTATAGAAGATTCAGACATTTTGAATTCACTGACATAAAAATGTCAAATTATTTTTCTTGTCTGAGTGTTTTGCTAGAAGATGCCTGCACAATGCTTTAGCTTCATTTTGTCATTTTTTTATTTTCTGTATTTCCTTGCAATTAAACATTTAATCTGAATAAATGTCTCTGCAAATAACTACATATGTGAAATAATCTTGATTACATTGCTAGTAAGTGATTTGCACTTTTTTCCTGTTCCATGTTTTCGTCTTCTGAATCTGTTGAATTTCCACCTTTTATTCTTTTTTGAAAAGTCTGCATTACTGTGGTATCTCAGGATTCAATTGGAGAAAACAGAAAACACTAGTGTTATTTTAGAAGAAAGGGATGGCATGCATGGAATACAATATTTTACAAACTTGCTGGATGAATTGCAGCAGAGAAACTTAGGAGACCACTTGGATGGTGGGAATCAAGATCCTCACTGTACTTATGTAGTACATTAGGAAACTGGTACTATGTGTCTGTCACAACTGGTTCTTATGCCAAGTTGCTGGTAACAAGACACTGACACATGTAGTACAGGGATCAGCAAGCACTGATCTCTACTCTGTTTTGAACTACTCACAATAGCAGAATAATAACCATTACTTCCTTTTGCCCTCCAAAGCTCATGAAATTGCACCTACCTGGCAGAAACTATTCATATCCAGAACTTTCATTGCAAGGGAATCTAGGAACATAGTTTTTTCCCTTCCAACCTCTGCAAATAAAAGCAAATTGTAATGCAAGTTGAGAGAACTTAGGCAGGCATTTTCTACAGTCTACACCTTCGGCTATTCAATATCCATTTCATCCTTCTACATTTATATACTTCCAAATAGCAGCAATAACAACAAAAATTTGGTCCAGTCTAACATAATGAACTTAACCGTATACAAATATCTTCATTCTCTTCCCAAAAATGAAAACTCAAAATTCCATCACTAACTTCTTTGGTTATAATCCTGTTATAACTGAATAAGACTTTGAGATATATTCAAGTTTTTCTCATTCAGTTGCAGTCCCAATTTGTCATTATGTAATATCTTCAAAAAAAGTAGAAAACAGGAAGAGGGGAAAAAATTGAAATTGGTTAGTATATACAAGTACATTCAAGGCCATGAAAGGAAAGAATATGGGACTCTACAGACTTTTATTTCTGCAACTGTTCACGATTGTTTTGTACACCTCTAGCACTCCTTCTGTGCTCCTTTGTGCCCTAGTTAGCACTTCAGCCATTTGGGGCTTTCTACGTGATAGGATGACTCAACAGTTCAATTCTTAGGGATCTAATCAATTGAGAGAAACATCATTTTCTCAAAAATAAAATCAATTTAACATGTTTTAAGTGGCTATAGTCCTTCAGGACTTTCAAAGAATTTTTGGTTTGTTTACTCATTTGTTGGCATAGGTTGTGTGCATCTTTCTAAATATTTGATATTAAATTATTTTAGTAGTTGGCCAAATTAAACATGAATTAAGCAGAATACCTTATTTTTATTGAATTTCTGAAAATTTGTAACTTAGCAATAATGCTTACACTTACATGAGTAAGATATTTTAAAAGACCAGTTTTCTTAACTTGCATGGCCTATAGTGACTTAATAAGTTGATTTAAAGTTTTTTATTTATTTTGCAAAATTATAAAACATTTTCAATCTTTAAAAAATCACAATCATCAATTTAAAAATTATAACAAGTTTTAGACTATGGCTAAATTTGAATATCAAATACCAATAAAAATTTAAAAGGAGTCAGAGAAAAGTTAGTTGAAAAGAAGAAGATTTAACAATTTACAATGCGAATATGAGAGCATCTATTATATAACAATAATCAGACCTATCTTGCATTTAAGAAGAAAAAATAACCAATTAAATCAAAAGAATACTCTATAGTTTGCTACTTGATTGTAAAACAGAATTTTCAAATAAAAAGATAATGAAACTAATGGGCATTATTCAATAAGAAGACTTAATTGGTTGCATATGGAGTAGCCGGTTCAGAGACGTGTCAGACATAAAAATTGATTTTCTTTGGATTACTACCACAACAAAATTATCTGGCTTCCAACCTGTGTAGCTTAGGAATTTAATGCCAACACGGTGATTTCTCACTTGCTTCCAGGAGCTTTCTTGTTTAGTTCAGTACCAATTAATCAGGTTTTTTGTGTTTTGTTTGTTTGTCCCTTCTTTCCACTGAACTGATCCCTGTCAATAACTCTATCACCTGGAATAGGCTTTGTGTGTTTGCCGGCTCCTCCTCATCAGTTGTATTCGCTGACCCAGAACCTGAGTGCTGAGATAGGGTCCGACTTTGAGCAGAAGTGAAGCCCTGTGGACCCTGGATCTTGAATATTTATTTCCATGTTTTCCTGCTTTCGCAGTCCAGCTTGAAAGGCAATATCTCTGGAATACCCATGAACTTTATGGACATAACTTGATTCTGACATAATGTTTTAGGATGAACCAGCAACTCCAGTCATAGCTTAGGTTTTGTTCAAAAGAATGCATATATGGCCCTTGGTGGGTAACTGATTAATATTTTCATATATTCCTCCATAGTGACTTGATATGCACATATTTTTAGTTTCATCTTTCAAGTCAGTTTATCTAGATACAATTTATATACAGTAAATGTTACTCTTTATAGCTGTACATTTCTGTGAATTTTGAAAAATACATAAAGTGATGTAACTACCAACCATAATTAAGACATAGAATATTTTTGTCAATAAAATACTTCCATCATTCCAAAAGGTTTCCTATGTCCCTTTGTAGTCCATACCCCTGGCACACTTTGATCAGGTTTCTGTTCTTATAACTTGGCCTTTTCTAAAACATCATATAAATTAAATTTTTTCACCTGTTGCTTTTTCTTTCTGATTTTCTTTTTGATTTAACGTAGTGCATTTGAAATCTATCCATGTTGTTGCATGTGTCAATAGTCATTTTAAAAAATTATTGTTTAATATTCTATTTTATGTCAGTACCACAATTTTCTCATCTACTCACCATTTGGTGGGCAATTGGCTTATATCAGTTGGGGGTGATTGTGAACAAAGCTGATATAAACATTCTTCATGTGGGCATATGTTTTTATTTTCTCTTGGGTAAAACTCCTAAAAGCAGAATTGCTGAGTCTATGATAACAGATCAGCAAACTTCATAAGAACCTGGTGTATTGTTTTAGTATGCTGGCTTTAGCATTTTGCATTCCCACCAACAATGTACCAGAGAATATACTGCTAAATAATAATGATAATAATAGCAATGGCTGCAGTAATTGAAATGATAACTATATTGTTGAGAACTCTTCAGCACCTTCCATTTCACAGTCATTGTGCTAAACATGTGACATATTTTTAATTCATTATATTATCAAAGTAATGCATAAGGTAGATCCTATTACTAGAATGTCCGTTTTATTTTTATATATTTTATTAATATTTGTTTTTAATTTTTGTGGGTATAGTAGGTATATATATGTACAAGCTACATGAGATATTTTGACACAGACATGTAAGGTATAATAATCACATCAGGGTAAATGGGGTATCCATAACCTCAAGCATTGATCCTTTGTGTTACAAACAATCCAAATGCACCCTTTTCGTTATTTTTCAATGTACAATTAAATTATTTTTACTATAATCATCCTGTTGCAGTAGAAAATACTAGGTTTTATTCATTCTTTCTAATTATATTTTGTACCCATTATCCATATCCATTTTCCCCCACCAACTACCCATCCCAGCCTCTGGTAATCAAGTACCTCAACTGTTCTTCATAGATACTGTACTAATTTACGTTTTCACTGACAGTGTACAAGGGTTCCCTTTTCTCCACATGCTTGCCAGTATTTGTTATTGCTTGTCTTTTGGATATAAGCCTTTTTAACTGGAGTAAGATGATATCCAACTGTAGTTTTGCTTTGAATTTCTCTGATGATCAGTGATGTTGGACACCTTTTTATATACCTGTTTGCCACTTGTATGCCTTTTTTGATGAATGGCTAGTTAGATCTTTTGCCCATGTTCTAATCAAATTATGAGATGTTTTTCCTATAGAATTGTTTGAGCACCTTATAGATTCTGGTTATTAATGCCTTGTCAAATGAGTAGTTTGCACATATTTTCTCCCATTCTATGGGTTGTCCTTTCACTTTGTTGATTGTTTCCTCTGCTGTGCAGAAGCTTTTTAACTTGACATAATCCCATTTGTCCATTTTTGCTTGGTTGCCTGTAATCATGAGATATTACTCAAGAAATCTTTCCCAGTCCAATGTCCCAGGGAGTTTCCCCATTGTTTTCTTTTAGTAGTTTCATAGTTTGTGGTGTTACATTTAAACTTTTCATCCATTTTGATGTGATTTTTGTATGTGGTGAGAGATACAGTCTAGTTTCACTCTTCTGCATATGGAAATCCAGTTTTCCCAACACAACTTATTAAAGAGACTGTCCTTTCCCCAATGTATGTTCTTGGCACCTTTGTCAAAAATGAGTTTACTGTAGATATAGGAATTTATTTCTGGGTTCTCTATTCTGTTCCACTGGGCTATGTCTGTTTTTATGCCAGTGCCAAAGCATCTTCATTTTTAAAATGAGAAAATTGAAACCCACGTTGTCTCAACCCATAAGTGGTAGAGCTGATATTCAAACCCAGATAATCCGGCATTAGAATTGCTTCCCCTAAACACAGTGTTCTCCTGCCGCTTCATTTGCTGGTTAAATAGACATTAGAAATAATCCAGAGCTGGCTATTCTAAAGAAAAATAGAAGTATTCTAAAATTCACATTCTTAGTGAGGGTGTTGAAAGGCATCTTGAGAAGAACATAAACTGAAAATGTTAGTATCCAAGTACTTGAAAAAAATGCCACTTGTATGTGTGTACAATTTTTGTTCACATGTACAAGTTGGCCTATTTCTTTCTGCATTTGTACTATCTCTATTCAAATCAGGGACGTCCTCTACAAGCTGAAGTGAAGTTAAGATTGAATGTAAAAGATCTAAATTTATAATTAGAAAAGTGATTTCAATCTTGGAAAACAAGTACAGAGGTTGAGTCAGTCTCTAATACACAAAATTCCATTTATTCTGAAGCAGAAATAGAATATGGCCATTTTTGTTTTATAAAGCCAAGGTAAGGATTTAATTAATAATTTAAATAGACTTTTCATTTTTATTTACAGATTATATAAGACTGCTCATGACAATTGACAGACAATAAATAATCTGGTAATTTTATACTGCCCAGAATTACTTGTTTTTACATTTTCATTGTTTTTAAAATTGTTAAGACCTATTTTTGACAGTGTACACTAAACCACTTAATTTTAAAATGTTTTCTCAAGTTACATTAGATGGTTTTCCTGTCATTTAGTTGAATGCAAAGAAAAAATATAGTAAAACTATATAAAGACACATGCACATGTACATTTATTGCAGTGCTGTTCACAATAGCAAAGACTTGGAACCAACCCAAGTGTCCATGAATAATAGACTAGATAAAGACAATGTGACACATATACACCATGGAATACTATGCAGCCATAAAAAGGTTGAGTTCTTGTCCATTGCAGGGACATGATGAAGCTGGAAAGCATCATTCTCAGCAAACTGACACAGCAACAGAAAACCAGATACCACATGTTCTCACTCATAAGTGGGAGCTGAACAATGTGAATACATGGACACAGGGAGGGGAACATCACACACCAGAACCTAGAATGAAGGGTTAGGGGAGGGATAGCATTAGGAGAAATACCTCATGTAGATGATGGGTTGATGGCTGCAGCAAACCACCATGGCATGTGTATACCTTTGTAACAAACCTGTACATTCTGCAAATGTATCCCAGAACATAAGTATAGTTAAAAACGAAAAAAAGAAAAACCAGTAAAACTAGTTCTGTCAAAACCTACTGTGAAATAGGCATGATAGAATTATACAAGGAAAGGAGCCGGGCACAGTGGCTCATGCCTATAATCCCAGAACTTTGAGAGGCTGAGGTGGGTGATTCACCTGACGTCAGCCTGGCCAACATGATAAAACCTGACCCTACAAAAATACAAAAATTAACCAGACGTGAATGAATGAATGATGGTGAATGGCTGTAGGCCCAGTTACTCGGAAGGCTGAGGTGGGAGAATCGCTTGAACCTAGGAAGCAGAGGTTGCAGTGAGCCGAGATCACACCACAGCGCTCCAGCCTGGGTGACAGAATGAGACTCCATCTCAAAAAAAAAAAAAAATTATGTGAAGAAAGAAAGTAAGAGAAGATAAATAAATGATAGCCATCTTGGTTTGTAAAAGCCCTGGACTAGTGTATATTATGAAATTTTGTGTTACATCTTAATGTACAAAAAGACATCTATTGCATTTTTTCTGTTCTCATATTTTAATGTTCTTTTTTTTGTACTTTAGATTCTGGGGTACATGTTTTTTAACAGGTGTTGATGCAATGGTATTTTATCTTGATTGCTCTCAAATAAAAATTCAGCGTGAACATCCAAATGTGTGCTTATGTAACACACAGTGTATCTAGCCTGAACTACAGCAAATGTGGCAGGTATATACCTCTTCAGTTCCTTCTGGTTACTAAATAAATGCAAGCAGATAGGAGCTACTCGACCCAAATTTCTGTAAAAGTGTCTTAATTAATTTTCCAATCCATGTGAAAAATTTTAAAATTATTTGAGAACAATTGAAGCCACAATGTGGAATGAGAACAAATATATACAGTTATCAGAAGCACAAAACAATGCAACCAATGACAAGGGAGAGAGTGTGAAATCCAGGTTTTTACTCTAGTTTCCTCTTTATTCCAATTTGTAGCTAGGAAAATGGTCACTGTTTTCTGTCTGGTCCACATCACCTGAATTTTACTTACTTTTGAGTGTGTGTGCATGTGTGTATACCATTCTGCTCTCACTGGATGTTTTACTGAATCATGGTCTTTTCTCCTTCAATAGATTCTTAGTCTTTGTTTTATGTAGACTTTATCTACATAAAATTTGACATTTGCCTTGCTTTTTTTGTGTCTATTAATTTAGTGCCAGCCAAAGAAATCTGGAACCTCTGGCCAGCCACTTGGCTTTTTATCTGTATTCTTGCTTGAACATTTGTGATTCAAGTGAAAAAGAAAAACCAACTCTAAATCCAGTAAAAGCCTGACCTATCATAGCATTTCCAATATATGTTCACAGGATTCAGAAGATCAAAATGCTTAGGCATTTTGTTCTTGCAGTCACCTGAACTATGATTATTTTTAAAGTAGTTTTCTAGCTTCTTAAATAGATCAGTTGAAATAAATTGCCATTCAATTGGTTACTGTGCCATCAAGGAAGTATGGTCCATTTCTAACAAATTTTCGTCGATGACCATTTTCTCCACGTAATTCAATATAAATGTGCATCTTAATAAATGAATAAAATTTGAGGGGCATACAATGGAAATAGAAGAAAATAGTCACATGCATGTTTAACAGATATGCATTCTGTTTAATTTGTTTATTGAAGTCAGAAAAATCACATGCAGGCCACCCCTCTAGAAGTGTAAGAAAGATTTTACAAGTGGGTCAAATGGAACCTAGCTCCAGAATCCAAGTCAGTTCTAGGTGACGCATGAGCATGTCTCTGTCAGCTGATGTCCTCAAATTCTACCCTTCTCAGTCTCAGGGTTTGGGTTTTCTGTGTTTTTACTTCCTTCTAGCATGACTTCTGCTCTCTTATAGAACCTCTATTTACCTGATTTCAGTCTATATTCTTGTGTTCTCTGCCTCATTCTTTTTGTAATTTTAATTCGTATTTTGTAGAGTTAATATCTAACAGACCCAACATACCACCACAAAACAGATCACTGGGCATCCTATGGAGTTGGATCCCCTAGATCAAGTTCCCACATCCGGAGAAAGTTACATTATATAATACACTGCTTCTTAACATTGCTCCTTTTTCAGGGGCTATGGTCTTGGGGAGGACCATATTTGGGATGTTATATTCATCTTCATGAAAAAGTCAAAGAAGAATGACAGAGTAAACTCCATGAGAACCAGGGCTTTGTCTCTTTGCAACATACTATTAAGTCTGTTGTTCTAAGAGTAATGCCTGGCATATTGTGACCCTTTGAATGTTTATTGAATATGAATACATGAAGAAACAAATGACTAATAGATCATTTTCATTCACCTGAGAAGTGTACAATTATTTCTGAATATTATGTGTGCAAGAGATTCAACCTGCTTCAGATCATATTCAGTGCGAAACAGTCTCAAATGTTTGATTATGTGTAGAACTAGTGAATAAATTTGGGCATGGTTAATTTGAAGGAAATCTCTGACTAATCTAGATTAGAGAGCTGAGTACCTCAGTCACCTTTTCCCAGGTCAAGTAAATTGTAGAAAAATGTTTTTCTACAATTAAAAATATAGATTTAACTTAGTTGCTTAGAGTATAAGTAAATAATTAAATAATTATAATTCAAGCACTGTATCTTTACCAACATGCAGTCATTTAGCTACCATAAATGTTCTTTTAGCAACATCTTTAAGAGAAGAGACTTCAAGAGTAAATATGATGTCCACAACATCAAATATTTATAGAAATAAGCCCTCATAAATTCATCCATTTAGAAAGTCCGTGTGGTACCTTAACCAATTAAGAAGGGCAGTTTTATGAACATAACTGTATGTTAAGATGGGCAGACAGAATTATGAAAAAAAAAATGTGCTTCTCATCTCCTCCATCTGAACCCTTATGTCACTCCTTCTCAGTCTTCCCCAGAGGTTTTGTAGCACATATACCTGTGAATCTCTGGTGGATTTCCTGCGAAAGCTATACTTTATATTTGTCAACAGTAATGCTAAATATTAAATCTTTCAGTGGCCTCCTGTTAGAAAAACTAATAAAAATGTAGTGATATGCTAACTTACAGTTGTAAATCATATGCCATGTATCAAGTCTATTGAGTCAAACAAAAATTTGATGAGTCACACATTCTCAATCTGTACATTTCACAGGTGAAAATATAAAGGCTCAGCTCAGAGGAATGGCTTGCCACTAGATGAATATGGATCTATTTATTTATATAATTGGCATCATCAGGATCTGAATGCAGGCCTAAAACACCATAAAGCTGTCTCATGAGATTTCACACTTCATGAAAGTGTAACAATTACAATTTAACATGTCACTACTTCCTATGAATATTTACACTTTGAAGTGAAAGTGAAGATTGTCAATGCATAACTCAAAGTTTCTTTAGCAGTAAAAAATATTTTGATAGCTCTTTAGATCTTTCATTTCTGAGGCGGGTTGGCTGTCTATTTACTACAGGTGAGGTTGACTCACTCCCATTTTAATCCCATCTATGTTCAGACTACCTCTTAGTTTATGAATGGTAAAACCAAATTGCTAACTTTTAAAAATGTAATCTATGGTTATAGTTGCTGTCTTTTTAACATGGTAGATTAATTCTGTTTGATTTCGAGTGTTCCATTATAATCCATGTTTGTTTCATGATATATCAGACATTTGAGCAGAGTGAATAATTCTCTCCTGCATGACAAGGTATGTTTTTCTATACAGTAGTGGAAATCTACTAAATAAAGTTGTGTCAAGAGACGGGTTGCACTCCAGAGATAGTATGAATTGAACTCAAAGCAGTGCAATCAAAAGAGAAGGAGATGGAAGAATTCCCTGTGAGTGGGAGGTGTGTACCACAAAAATAAAAATGAGCAAAGCTGAAGTACTCTTGATTCTACTTTTATATTGCACCAACACATATTTGCTTTTGCTCTGTTTAAGAATGTGCAAATGGATTATAACAGTTTGAGAACTTAGGTATGACATCTGTTAAAACTCACATAAATTGCAATTCCAGCATAGGAATGCGTTTGGAATTAAATGAAGCTCTCATTTCTCATGAGACCATTCTTATTTCCAAACTCATTAGAAAAAAAATCTCTATTTCTTTTTTGCTATTCTATACCCTTTCTCATTCTTATTTTTTGTAGTAAAACATTAAATGGTATGGTTGGGTATTCTCATAAAGATAGTTTAATTAGTACACCAACTGAAGTCTTTAGGATAAGATTTGAACATAAATGTTTGTTTAATTTCCCTTTGCAATGTTACATAGTATGTTACTAACAGCATGCACAGAGGGTGCACAGACTGTGTGGTCTGAAATCCAGGGTTCATAAGAGGGAATCATGGAAGATGGTGCCAGGCAGGTAGGAAGGGCTTGACAAATTGGACAAAGTTATATTAAAATGCTTAACTTAGTTGCACTAGGTTAATAAAAATGTTATTTATTTTGCTTGTACAAATATATATAATACATAAAATATATATTACATAATATATAAAATATATATTAATGTCATACATAAAACATATACAATACATAAAATATACAATGCATAGATTTTATATATAATAGATAATACATAAAAATATATATTATATAAATAAAATATATATATTTGAACTCATTGACCATAATTAATGCCACACAACTATCCCAGAATAAATCAGAGTTACAAAGTAGATACAAAAATGTGCAGCAATTAAGCACTTGGACTTGGGAACAAATAAATATGGCCCTGAATCCTAGTTTTATAACTATGTGGCTTTGCACAAAATATTTAGTTTTACTGAGTCTCGTTTTCTGTAAAAGACAAATAATTAAAAATGCAGCAACAACAACAACAACAATAATATTAGCTACTAACATTTTATTCATTTTATTAGAGCTTGCTTTACCCTCAGAAATATTTTAATGCAAATAGATATTTGCATTCCTGCATTTAATATTGTCAGTTATCCAACAAATAAGATAGTATTGTTACCCTCATTTTATGGAGCAGGAAACTAAGGCAGAAAGAAGTCAAGACACAGAGCTGAGCTTGTATAGATTTCAGCTAAGAAGTCCTATAGCAGAAAACAGATTGCTGCTATGAGTTGGGTTGGACAGTCCATTGTTGCTTTGCTCACATCTGGCAGCTGGTGCCATCACCTCCTGTGCCTGGGTTCTTCTCCAGCATGGCCCCTCAATCTGCACTAGGATAGAACAGATTCCTTTTGTGGCAGTCTCCAGGCAGATTTCCATTAGAGCAAAAGCAGATGCTGTAAGGTCTCTCTTTTTCTTTTAACTTTTATTTTAGAATCGAGGTACATGTGCAGGGTTGTTATATAGATAAATTGTGTGTCATGGGGGTTTGTCATACAGATTATTTGATTACACAGCTAGTAAGCATAGTACCTAGTCATTTATTGATCCTTATCTTCCTCCCACCCTCCAACCTCAGTTAGGTCCCAGCATTTGCTGCTCCTTTCTTTGTGTCCATGTGCACTCAGTGTTTAGTTCTCACTTACAAGTGAAAGCATGCTGTATTTCACTTTCTATTTCTGCATTTCTTTTCAAAGTACAATAGCTTCCAGATCCATCCAAGTTGTTGAGAAGGGGCATCATCTCTCTTTTTTATGGCTGCATAGTATTCCATGGTGTATGTGTACCACATTTTCTTTATCCAGCCTACCACTGATGGACATTTAGGTTGATTCGATTTCTTAACTATTGTGAATAGTGCTGTAATTAAGATATGCATGCCTGTGTCTTTATGGTAGAACAATTTATATACGTTTGGGTATATACTCTGTCATGAGGTTTCTGAGTCAAATGATAACTGTTTTAAGTTGTTTGAGAAATTGTCAACTGCTTTCCATGATGGTTGAACTTATTTACAGTCACATCAGTAAGCATTCTCTTTTCTCTGCAACCTCACCAGCATCTGTTACTTTTTGACTTTTTAATAAGTTCTCTTAAGATCCAACCTCAAAAGTCCAACACATTGCTTTCACTGCATTCTACAGGTCAAACAAATAACAGCTAACTCAGATTCAAGTGGTGTTGAAAGAGACTCTACCTCTTCATGGGAGAATCTCCAAAGCAAAACACAAATGAACACTTGGGATGACAGGAACTATTACAATCATCTTTGCAAACATTACCATAAACCTTTCAGGGGCACATGTTATCCTGGTCAGTGGCCACACACACAGTCCTAGACAATAATGTTGAAGAAATTATCAACATTCAGTTATCACAAAATCCATATTTCTTAATGGAAAACTAAATCTGCTATGGTAGACTATGTATTCATTTGTAAGAAATGTATTGGAGGGAGGTTGTACTAACATGGATTCAAGATTCTCTGGCTGACTTTCATTTAACCAGAAAATTAAATAAAACATGCTTTTTTTGCAAATATTATTTAATATTCCTCTGCATATAAATGTTTTAATATTTTCTGTTAATTCTAAAATTAGGTATTTAACTTTTAGTGTTCTAAAAATACAGAATCTCATGAATTCTGAAACACCTGTTCAGGTAGGAAAATAATGATATTCATAGGATGGATTAAATAAAATTATATGTCAGACAAAGCACTTTCTAGCATCACAGTTATTTCTATTTAAGTTCTAGCAAAAACTTCATTTTCTGCTAATTCCATCAGGTTTTTCAATAGCTTATTAGAAAGCCAGAAGTAAATTTCATAAACAAGAATTAAAAATCCTAGAGGCACTGTATGTTATGTGTATGTGTACATAATATCTTACATACATATTTTTGCCTTATGAAATGATGTTAAGGTCAAATTCCAAAAGTTAGTCTTCAGAGAGTTTTCCTTAAAATTACTCATTTAATAAAAATCCAAATCAGTAACATTCAAACTCAAAAGCTAGATATACTTGGCTTATGGCTTATGGTTTATGACTATGGTTTGTTTATGAGACTATGCATTAAATCTCTGCAGTATCCTTTTCAGATTACTTTTTCAGGAAGCATCTGGATGAACATCAATTCCTGTCGTCAGTGGGCCCAAACCCGCTCATAGCATCTTTCTGTAGTAAATTAGACTTAGAATTCAAAATAAGGCTTTTTCACATTAAGGAAAATTCTGCATGCACGAAGAAATTGGGGCGATCCTGAGAGGGGTTTCACCAGTCACAAGCTGAACTATCCCCACCCTTTAGTTTCTCAAACTAAACATGTTGTTATTTTGGTACTGTATTAGGGTAATCAATAGTATTATATAGCACATTAGAGATGAACAAGAACTTAAATCTCAATTGCAATTTTCTGTCACCCAAATTGGATTCGGCTGATTTGATATATAAAGATACATCTTTCTCAACATGTCAAATGTGTAGCTTTTCTTTTACACAGACACAACCCAAGGCTCTGCTTGAAAAACTGACTCATCATATTCTGGAGGGTGGAATATGTAATATTGAAGGCAGGAACACCTTTGATACTCCAGCTAGTGACTCCAGTGTATAAGAGGGGAAAGTTAGATACATGACCAAGGGATCATCTTGTTTGTCTACTTAAGCATTAAGCACATATCAGTTTGCTGATACTGTACTATTCTTTTTGTTACTTACAAGGGCTGGGTTCTTCCTCTCTCTCAAACTTGCTCAAAACTTGTACAATTTTTCCATTGCTCTTAGACTCGAGTCCATACTCCTAAAATCATTGTCCTGCATTATGTAAAACTAACATCATTCACTACAGATTTTTCTGCAAATGCTGTCAGATCCAGCCCTACATGGCCCTCTGGACATGGCCTTGCAAATGCACATCTAGGTCTTTTTCCTCATCGTTTTAGTCCTGTACTGAAAATTCTAATACTAGCTATCATTCATCCTTGACGAATGGAGACTTTGAGTTCTACTTGAATCAGAACTTCTCACACACATCTGATATCTAATACATTCTCCAAACCCTTTTGGAACTAAGTATTTATTTAATTTTTTTAGAATCTGAATTATTTGTATTTTATTTATCTTTCTAAGTTTTCTTACTATCTGGTCAGCATGATCACTAATTTATGGGCATTATTATATCTAATATCTGAATATCTGTTAACTACTCAACACAATGTTTCCATTCAACTATCCATCTATTTATGTATCTATCTTTCTCTTGTATAGTTACTAAAAGAATTTCATGCCTGCTAGTAGCCTGCTTTACACCTTGGTGCCCAATTTAAATAAACTGTTAATGTTATTTGCATAAAACAGTTTGCTTTATTTTTGCTTGTTAATTTATTCATCCAATTAAAGAATTATTAGACTATATATAAGTAGCTGTTCTAATTAATGGTGGAAAGAGTAGAAGGAAATCATGGCTGAAGATCTTTTCATTGCTCATGGCATTAGGGACACAATAAATTCATTTTTACAAAATTATTTTCAGGCCACATATATCTTTATACATCAAATCTGCTGAATCCAATTTGGGCGATAGAAAAGTAATTGCAATGAGATTTAAGTTCTTGTTCATCTCTAATGTGCTATAATACTATTGATTGCACCAATATGATGCCAAAGTAACAATAAGTGGAAGGCTTCTAAGGAGTGGGAAATTCTCTTTCATAAGCCATAAAAAGAAATGCATCAGTGCCAACGCAGGTACGAGAGATAGATGTAGAGCTTCTTAGAGGAAGTAAAAACAGTAAAAAGACAAGAAAACGATCCATCGTGTTTACTCTACCATGCTGTTTATTCACCATTCATTCTCGGTGAATATTATGTCAGTGAATTGCTTGTATATTGCTTGAGGGTCTACAATGTGTCCAATGCTGTGAACAGGGCATTTTATGTGAGATAGTGATGACATTTTTGTAATAATCTGGTTATAATATATTCTAAAATCAGAACCATAACTTAAACATGCATAACCATCTGGCTGGACTAGAAAATCAGAAAGTATTAAGAACTCTGTGAGCTGGGAGCTAAATGTCTCACTTAAAAACACACAAAAATACTTCTCTAATCCAGCAAAACAAATTTACAGGATTGATTATGATGCAATTCTGGAGTTTGTGTCCACCATATTAATACATTTTTACTTGACCTCACTTGACCTCTAATTAGGGTTAGAGATTCTACGGTGATGTTGATGAAAGTTATAATTGCAGTCATGGCCTCCAGCTGACGTGGGAATCATAACCATAGCTTTGGAAGCAGTTGGGATGAAAAGAGTAAGTAGGTACTTATGACCCAGGCTATAGCAGTTATCTATTCCTGTGTAATAAATTATCCCCAAAATTCAGCAACTTAAAACAACAAGCATCTATTATCTCATACAGTTTCAGAGGATCAGGAATCTAGAAGTAGCTTAGCTGAGAGGTTCTGGCTTAGGTGTTTCATGAAAGTTACCATCAATCTGTAAGCCAGGTCCATAGTCATCTTAGTCCATCAAATCACTCACATGATTGTTAGCAAACTTCAGTTCCCTGCTGGCCATTGGACTAACCCTCAGTTTCTTGCTATGTGAGACTCTCCACAGGCTGCAAGAGATTTCTCACAATATGGTAGCTGTCTTCCACAGGGCAAATGATCAAAAAGGGAGACAATAAGAGCAGAAAGAAAATCTCAATGTCTTTTACAACCTAGTCTCAGAATCACATCATCATTTCAACCCTCTTTTCAATAGAATCTTAGTCCACAATCAAGAAGAAGGAAATTAAAATCCATTTCTTGAAGGAGGGAGTAGCAATATATTTGTGGAAATATTTTAAAACCACCACATATGTTCTGCTATTTTTTGATCTAGATATTCGATGTTGAAAAAGCATTTTAAACTCCCAACATTAGAGTGTGTTTGTTGCTGTTATTGTTTTAACTGAGAAAGTATGAATGATCAGCCTAACTTCGCAACACTGATTGGAGGATAAATAGAGGCAATGTTTGTGTAAGCCACTTGCAAAGTGCCATGGGAATAAATGTATCTTTTTAACATCTGTAGTTGTGCTCAGAATATTACACTCAAGGCAAGTACATTATTCTATAAAATATGGTATGGAAATGCCTTACATCAAGAAGTAACAACTAGTGGTGCACATGGATTAGCATTACTGTCTATAAATAATAGCTATGGTTGCGTTTTTGTTTGTTTTATTTTACCTTAGGTTCTGGGGTACATGTGCTGGTCATGCAGGGTTGTTGCATAGGTGCATACATAACCAGGTGGTTTGCTGCCTCTATTCCCCCTTCATCTATATCCGGCATTTCTCCCTCTTTTATCCCTCCCCACCTCCCAGTGTCCCTCCCCTAATCCCCCACCTTAACCACCTCCAGTATGTGATGCTCCTCTCCCTGAGTCCCCGTGTTCTCATTGTTCAACACCTGCCTATGAGTGAGAACATGTGGTGTTTGGTTTTCTGTTCTTGTGTCAGTTTGCTGAGAATGATGGTTTCCAGATTCATCCAAGTCCCTACAAAAGACACAAACTCATGGTTTTCTATGGCTGGGTAGTATTCCATGGTACATATGTGCCACATTTTCATTGTCCAGTCTATCATTGATGGGCATTTGGGTTGGTTCCCAGTCTTTGCTATTGTACACCGGTCTGCAGTGAACATACATGTGCATGTGTCTTTATAATGGAGCGATTTATAGTCCTTTAGGTATATACCCAGTAATGGGATTACTGGATCAAATGGAATTTCTATTTCTAGATCCTTGAGGAATAGCCACACTGTCTTCCACAATGGTTGAACTAATTTACACTCTCACCAGCAGTGTAAAAGTGTTCCTATTTCTCCATATCCTCTCCAGCATCTGTTGTTCCAGATTTTTTAATGATCGCCATTCTAACTGGTGTGAGATGATGCCTCAATGTGGTTTTGATTTACATTTCTCTAATAACCAGTGATGATGAGCATTTTTTCATATGTTTACTGGCCTCATATATGTCGTCTTCTGAGAAGTGTCTGTTCATATCCTTTGCCCACTTTTGAATGGATTTGTTTTTTTTCTTGTAAAACTGTTTAAGTTCTTTGTAGATTCTGGATATTAGCCCTTTGTCAGATGGGTAGATCGCAAAATTTTTTTCCCATTCTGTTGGTTGCTGGTTCGCTCTAATGAGTGTTTCTTTTGCTGTACAGAAGCTCTGGAGTTTAATTAGATCCCATTTGTCTATCTTGGCTTTTATCGTCATTGCTTTTGGAGTTTTAGTTATGAAGCCCTTGCCTATGCCTGTGTCCTGGATGGTTTTGCATATGTTTTCTTCTAGAGTTTATATGGTGTTAGGTTTTATGTTTAAATATTTAATATATCTGGAGTTAATTTTAGGGTAAGGTGACAGGAAGGGGTCCAGTTTCTGTTTTCTGCACATGGCTAGCCAGTTTTCGCAACACCATTTATTAAATATGGACTCCTTTCTCCATTGCTTGTTTTTGTCAGGTTTGTCAAAGATGGTTATAGATGTGTGGTGTTGCCTCCAGGCCTCCGTTCTATTCCATTGGTCTATGTCTCTCTTTTGGTACCAGTACCATGCTGTTTTGATTACTGTAGCCTTGTAGTATAGTTTGAAGTCCATCAGTGTGATGCCTCCAGCTTTGTTCTTTGTGCTTAGGATTGTCTTGGCTATGTGGGCTCCCTTGTAGTTCCACATGACATTTAAGGTGGTTTTTCGAGTTCTGTGAAGAAGGTCATTTGTAGCTTTATGGGGATAGTGTTGAATCTATATATTGCTTTGGGTAGTATGGCCATTTTCATGATATTGATTCTTCCTAACTATGAGCATGGAATGTTTGTCCATTGGTTTGTGTCCCCCCATATTTCACTGAGCAGTGGTTTGTAGTTCTCCTTGAAGAGGTCCTTTACATTCTTTGTTAGTTGTATTCCTGGGTATTTTATTCTCTTTGTAGCAATTGGGAATGGGAGTTTGCTCTTGATTTGGCTCTCTGTCTGTTATTGGTATACAGGAATGCTTGTGATTTTGGTACATTGGTTTTGTATCCTGAGACTTTACTGAAGTTGCTTATCAGTTTGAAGAAATTTTGGGCTGAGACGATGGCATCTTCTAAATATACAATGATGTCTCCTGTAAATAGAGACAGTTTGACTTCCTCCTTTCCTAATTGAATATGCTTTATTTCTTTTTCTTGCCTGATTGCTCTGGCTAGAACTTCCAATACTATATTGAATAGGAGTGGTGAGAGAGGGCATCCTTGTCTAGTGCCAGATTTCAAAGGGAATGCTTCCAGCTTTTGCCCATTCAGTATGATATTGGCTGTGGGTTTGTCATAAATAGCTATTATTTTATGATACGTTCTGTGGATACCTAGTTTATTGAGAGTTTTTAGCATGAAGTGCTGCTGAATTTTTTTGAAGGCCTTCTCTGCATCTATTGAGATAATCATGTGGTTTTTGTCTTTGGTTTGTTTATGTGGTGGATTACATTTACAGACTTGTGTGTGTTGAACCAGCCTTGCATCCCCAGGATGAAGCCTACTTGATGGTGATGGATAAGCTTTTTAATGTGCTGTTACAATCGGTTTGCCAGTATTTTACTGAAGATTTTTGCATAGATGTTCATCATGGATATTGGCCTTAAGTTTTCTTTTTTAGTTGAGTCTCTGCCTGGTTTTGGTATCAGGTTGATGTTGGTCTCATAAAATGAGTTAGGGAGGATTCCCTCTTTTTGTATTGTTTGGTATAGTTTCAGAAGGAATGGAACCAGATTCTCTTTGTACATCTGGTAGAATTTGGCTGTGGACCCATCTGGACTTGCACTTTTTTTAATAGCCTGGTTAGCAGGCTGTTAATTGCTGCCTCAACTTCAGCCCTTGTTATTGGTCTTCTCAGGGTTTCAACTTCTTCCTGGTTTAGTCTTGGTAGAGTACAAGTGTCCAGAAATTTATCCATTTCTTCCCGATTTACTGGTTTGTGTGTGTAGAGTTGTTTGTAGTAATCTCTGATGGTAGTTTGTATTTCTGTGGAATCAGTGATGATATCTCCTTTATCATTTTTTTTGCATGTATTTGATTCTGTTTTCTTTTTTATTAATCTGGCTAGTGATCTATTTTGTTGATCTTTTCTAAAAACCAGCAACTGGATTTACTGATTTTTTGAAGGTTTTTTTTGTGTGTCTCTATCTCCTTTAGTTGTGCTCTGATCTTAGTTATTTCTTGTCTTCTGCTAGCTTTTAATCTTCCTCCTCTAGCTCTTCCAATTTTGGTGATAGGGTGTCAATTTTGGATCTTTCCTTGTTTCTCATGTGGGCATTTATTGCTATAAATTTCCCTGTCTACACTGCTTTAAAGGTGTCCCAGAGATTCTGGTAAGTTGTGTCTTCATTCTGATTGGTTTCAAAGAACATTTTTATTTCTGCCTTCATTTCATTGTTTATTCAGTTGACTTTCAGAAGCAAGATGTTCAGTTTCCAAGTAGTTGTGCAGATTTGAGTGAGTTTCTTAATCCTGAGTTCTAATCTGATTGTGCTGTGGTCTGATAGATGGTTTGTTATGATTTCTGTTCTTTTGCATTTGTTGAGGAGTGATTTGCTTCCAATTAGGTGGTCAATTTTAGAGTAAGTGCAATGTGCTGCTGAGAAGAATGTATATTCTGTGGATTTGGGGTGGAGCATTCTGTATATGTCTATTAGGTCTGCTTGGTCCAGCTATGCATTCAAGTCTTGGATGTCCTTGTTAATTTTCTATCTAATTGATCTGTCTAATATTGACAGTGGAGTGTTGAAGTCTCCCACTATTATTATCTGGGAGTCCAAATCTCATTTTAGGTCATTAAGAACTTGCATTTTGTATCTGGGTGCTCCTGTGTTGGGTGCGTATGTATTTAGGATAGTTAGCTCTTCTTGTTGGATTGATCCTTTTACCATTATGTAATGCCCTTCTTTGTCTCTTTTGATCTTTGTTGGTTTGAAGTCCGTTTTATCAGAGACTAGGATTGCAACCTCTGCTTTTTTTTCTGTTCTCCATTTGCTTGGTAAATCTTCTTCCATCACTTTATTTTGAGTCTATGTGTGTCTCTGTACATGAGATGGGTTTCTTGAATACAGCACACCAATGGGTCTTGACTTTTTATCAGTTTGCCACTCTGTGTTTTTTGATTGGGGTGTTTAGGCCGTTTACATTCAATGTTAATATTGTGATGTGTGAATTTGATCCTGCCATTTTATTACTGGCTGGTTTTCTTGCCCGTTAGTTGACTCAGCTTCTTCATTGCATTTTTGGTCTTTGCCATTTGGTGTGCTTTTGCAGTGGCTAGTACTTGTTCCTTTCTGTGTTTAGTGTTTCTTTCAGGAGCTCTTGTAGAGTAGGTCTGGTGGTGATGAAATCTCTCAGTAATTGCTTGTTCTTAAAGGATTTTATTTCTCCTTCACTTATGAAGCTTAGTTTGGCTGGATATGAGATTCTGGGTTGAAAGTTCTTTTCTTTAAGGATGTTGAATATTGGCCCACACTCTCTTCTGGCTTTTAGGGTTTCTGCTGAGAGATCTGCTGTGCATCTGATGTACTTCCCTCTGTGAGTGACCTGACCTTTCTCTCTGGCTGCGCTTTGCCTTTTTTCCTTCATTTCAACCCTGGTGAATCTGACGATTATGTACCTTGGGGTTGCTCTTCTTGAGGAATATCTTTGTGGAGTTCTCTGTATTTCTTGGATTTGAATGTTGGACTGCCTTGCTAGGCTTGGGAAGTTCTCCTGGATAATATCCTGGAGTATGTCTTCCAGCTTGGAATCATTCTCTCTGTCAAATTCAGGTACACCTATCAAGTGTAGATTAGGTATTTTCACATAATCCCATATTTCTTGGAGGCTTTGTTCATTTCTTTTCACTCTTTTTTTTCTCTTGTCTTACCTTCTCTTTTTATTTCATTGAGTTGATCTTCAATCTCTGATAGCCTTTCTTCTGCTTGATTGATTCAGCTTTTAAAACTTTTGTTTACTTCACATAGTTCTTGTGCTGTTTTTTCCCACTTCATCAAGTCGTTTATGTTCTTCTCTAAGCTGGTTATTCTAGTTAGCATTTTGTCTAACCATTTTTCAAGGTTTTTAGTTTCTTTGCATTGTGTTATAATGTGTTCCTTTAGCTCAGAAGTTTGTTATTATCCACCTGTTTCTGTCAACTTGTCGCACTCTTTCTTGGTCATGCTGTGTCCCCATGTTGTTGGGGAGTTGTGATCCCTTGAAGGAGAAGAGGTGTTCTGGTCTTTGATGGTTTCATCTTTTTTGTGCTGGTTTTTTCCATCTTCATGGATTTACCTGGCTGTGATCTCAGGGAGCTGCTTGATGAGGTCACTCTTCTGCCTGTCGAGGCACTATTGGGTTTCCAGGGACTCCTTCAGGTTACTAGGTAAGCTTCTTGTGTCATTTTTGTTTACACTGGGATTTTAGGCCCACCTCTTCTGCTGACCTGGAGGCGCTGCTGGGTGGTCAAGAACACCCTCCAGTGGCTGCATAGGCTTCCTGTGTTTTTTGTTAAAACATGAAGCTTAGTCCGGCCTCTTTAATGGTGGGTTATGCCTTTCCTCCGGGGAGCTGGATCATTCAGGGTTCAGCTCAGACTGAGGCACTGGCTGTGTAACCCGCTAGAGTTAGTGCTTCAGCCCTCTGGGATTTGTGGTGGAGGGCAGAGACCCACACTGCCACACCATCTGTCTCTCTGCTTTCAGCTCCCTCTCTCTCTGGTCATGGGGGAGGGGCTCGCCCAGCTGCTCCATCTATCTTCTGGCTTTCAGCGCCCTCTCTCTCTAGGCAGCAGGAGGGGACGATAGCTCAATCTACAGGCTCTCCCGGTCGACTTAAACACTTATGCGTTTGCTTAGATCTGTGCAACAATCTGGGACACTGTCTTAGATTATTATTCAACTCTGGGCTTGTAATTCCTGGCGTTTGACCGGCAAAGATTCCCTGTTCTGTTGATTACTGAGGCTTTGAGGGAAGCACTGTATCTGGACCAGGGTGGCAGAGGGGAAGCCTCTGACTCACGGGTCCTCATGGGTCAGATGCACTTTCTGGATGAAGCAGCACCCATCCCCACCTCGGTTTGCCCTGTCTAGGCTTTGCTCACCGTCCAGCCAGACCCATTGAAATGTACCTGGTACCTTGGTCGGAGCTAGGAGATCTCTCAATTTCTGCGTCTCTCTCACTGGGTGTTGTGCACTAGAGTTGTGTCTATTCAGCCGTCTTGTTTCCTCTCCAGTTGCATATTTTCAAACCAAAGCAACACCAAGTTTTATCAATTTTTTCTTTCTTTCTTTCTCTTTCTTTCTTTTTCTTTCTTTCTCTTTCTTTTCTTTTCTTTCTTGACAGGGTTTCCCTCTGTCACCCAGGCTGGAGTGCAGTGGTGAGATCATGGCTCACTGCAGCCTTGAACTCCTGGGGTTCAAACACTTGTCTACCCTCAGCCTCCCTAGTAGCTGGGGCTACAGGCATGGGCCCACACACCTGGATAATTTTTTTTGTATTTTTTTGGAGAGACAGGGTTTTGCATGTTGTCCAGACTGGTTTTGAACTCCTGATCTCAAGCTATCGTCTTTTCTCAGCCTCAAAGTGCCAGGAATATGTGCTTGAGACACAGCACCCAGCCCAATTTTATCTTTCATGTCTATACCTTTTTCCATCTCTACTACAACTCTAAGCCATTTATCATCTCTCGCCTGGACCGCTGCAATAGTCCTTAACTAGTTTTCTATTTAACAACTCTTACTTTTGTAAATGCACTTACCATTTTGTAGCCATTGCCATTAATTTGAATATTCCTTATATGAGAATGTAGACAAATAGGCTGATTCTTACTAGATTTGAAGTGTTATTTTTTTTAATGTTGGTATATACTTGTTCTCTTTCTCATCCTATTTCCAGCATTCCTTCTCTATCTACTCTAAAGTGATAGTGACATTTTTGAAAATTATTTACCAATGACAGGAATATTAAGTTCTTTTCATCCTTGATCTCCAAATATGCTTAAATATTTCTGTCCTGAGATAAATGTTTATCCCAGAAACCTAGCTGCAACCTTGAAGCTCCTTTATCCTCACTTTCTATGTGTAATTCACCAATCAACATCATTGCTTCTGCCTCCTAAAATGTTTCTAATCTATTCATTTTTCATTTCTTTTTCTTTATTTCTATCACTGCCAGTATACATTTTTCACTTAAATCATCAGATGGTCTTCTAACTTATCTTCCTGTTTCCACTTTGACACTTTCTAACTTATTCTCTCTATTGAAAGAGGTATAATCTTTTAATGCCAAAATTTGCTGCTTCTTAAAACCACAGAATGAAGTTCAGAACATAGTTTCTAGAGTCTGAAATGAAAATGTCTCTACCTATATTTCTAGCTATTCTTTCATCCTAATATGTGACAAGCTCTTTTATGCCTGAGAAATTCTTGTATAAGTTTTCTGTCTGACTTCACCAATTTTCTGCTTTTCCCACTTTTGCTCCATTTGTACTTATTTATTCTTCCTTCCTCTGCTTCTGCATCACTTTCTCAAATAACCTTTAAGTTCCATGATTATAATATCTGTAAATCTTACCTTTACATTATACAGATGCAATTTAAAAGTAAGATGTTATTATATAGTGTCAATTTCTACTCACTAGAATATCAGCTCCACCAAGGCAGGGACTACATCTATTGTTTCACTGCTGTTGTTCACAGTTGTTCTAGTGCCTGACCCATGTTAGGTACTTAGAATACATTTGTTGAATTAATGAATGACATAGGCTTTCAACTACTCATGTAAACCTCCCTGAGTCAGGAAGTATGTATATGATTAGTGACATCATGGTACTGATCAGTTTCACTTAGGAAGAATGAGATTGCTCAACTATATGGTCTCAAACCAGAGTGAGTTAGCACAGCCAAGTGGAACAAGTACTTGAAACAAGAAGGAAGAGAGAGTGCAGAAATGTAGTTTGCCTACTTAATGCTTTAAGTTGAAATAGCTCTGGACATGTGCAATTTAGGATGTGACTGCCAAATAACTGGCTTTGAACCAATTCATAATTTTAGATCAGACTACACCCATCTGCTGATAATCTTCAGTACTTTATGTTAAAAAATTGCAGATTTGAAAGCTAGTCTTAGAATGTGTTTCTAGATGCAGCTTCTCATATTTATAATGGCTCTCTCTTAATGATCTCTCAATACATATGACCTAAAATTAGTATTGAATATAAGCTTTGAGCTTTTACTAGTGTAGCATGGATTATAGCAGACTAAAGTGTTGCTTTTATTTGATGATTATGATTGACTCAAACGAAAAAGGAATAAATACTAGGTTTTTAAAAAATTTATCTATAACATCCTCTAATACTAATTACCAAGGAAAACAAAGGTCAAGATACAAGTAAATATATGCCCAGACAATGAAAGAAATTATCCTGGTTTTGTTTTAAAGAGACATATTTTAATTTTAAAATGTATCAACTCCAGTTAATATTCATAGCAATAAAATGTACCATCAGTTCAACAAACTTTTGATAATTTTCTTTCATGTACAGCAATCATTACCGAATTTAGGAATATAAAGAAAATATAATAAAGTGAAGCCCATAATGAGCTATATACCTAATGTTGAAGACACACACACACACACACACACACACACAGAGAGAGAGAGAGAGAGAGAGAGAGAGAGAGAGAGAGAGAATCTTAATGATCTTAATGTAATGTTTGAAGTTCTCTACTTCCTGGTAAATAAGTCCTGAGAAAAATGAATGATTACTCCTGGGAAAGTCTGAGAACCTTTCCAAGCCTCTCTTCAGCTATTATACATTATTAGGATTATACAAAGTAGAGATGGGAAAAAGGTATTTCAAGGAGAAAGTTTAAAAAAAAAACCTGGCAGTCTGAAGTTCATGCTTTTTTGGAGAATGGAAAGTTTCCTGCTGTGTTTAGGTTTTATGGCTCATAGAACTAATAGAGAAAAATAAAAAGCTTTCCCTGATGCCTTTGGGTAGTCAGATATTTTCTCCTATGTGATTTCATAGAAACTGTATATGGATTTTCATTGAATTTATCATAGAAGATGAATAATTGTTTATATATGCCTCTTCGATTAAGCGTACTTTATGGATCTTTGCCATTAATAAAAGATATAAGCATTTGAAGCACATTTTTAATCAAAAATTTGCAAAAGTTAGGTTGGAAACAGGTTCAGAATAGTCTACCTTTTATGCCTAGTTAAGAAGTTTGAAATTGTGTTACTTTCACTTTAAAAATTAGGAGATTTCTCATCATAATTGAAATTTCTAGCTTCTTCTTGAAATGGAAATATCTAGCAATCTTGAACCTGTAACCCATATGGTAACATTCAACTGAAGTCTACTGGCAGCTGCCGTCATTCACAGAGCATTCTCTGTACCTGGCAGTAATTCCCACCTATCCTTCTTGCCTTATATCCAGCCAGTTTCACTCATTTATATTATCTATTTGACTTGTGAGCTTACATTTTTCACAGAGCATTCTTTGCACCGGGCCACAACCCCCCACCTACCATCTTGCCTTATACCAAGCTTGTTTCGCTAATTTATGTTACCTATTTGGCTCTTTAAGTTACATTTTTCACAGAGCATTCTCTACCTGGCCACAATCCCCACCTAACCCT